>JAULKJ010185510.1:0-14276 GCA_032355405.1 Rubia balearica
TGACCCCTGTTACTTGCTTTTATATATCTATGTATATCTATATCTTGGCTATTATTCACCCTTATATTCATAAACCCTTAGAAAAATCCCTCTTCTTCGTGGATAATCCCGATTTTCCACTATCTACTTAGTTTTATTTAGGAAGCACTTTTGGGGTATAAATTATAATTTTGAGAGGTACGACGACGGTCTCCCACCTGTTCAAGTTAGTCATAGTCAATCAATCGATGGTGATCGACTTAATAGTATTCTCGAATCAGGGGTAGGAGCTGGTGTAGGTATCGCTGTTGTGAGTGAAAAGAATTCAGCTACGTTATCTTCAAAATCAACTTTGGGGTGGCGTACAAAAAGTGTCATTGGAGACACTTTAAAATGGGCATATTTTTTAAAGGGTAAGAAATTAAATATGTTCCTATTTTCAGTAATTTTAGTGATGTTTATAATTTGCAGTTTTAAGCTATTTTTAACTAATTGTTTTTTAATGTAATTTTTTGAATCAGCTTATGGTGTTGATTGTGGTGGGGAAGATGATGTTTCTGCCAATGTTGTTGATAATGTGCAGGTTGATAAGGAAAGGGCTGAAAAAGTTGTTTTTAAAAGTCTTATCATATTGTTAAAATTTTCTCATGTGTATGTGCTTTGTCAATGCTTGTGTTATTTACCTGCAAACAGATGTCTCAAAGAAGAAATAGAATCTATGTTTGAAGAAGTTGAGTCTGAAGAAGAAATTACTGAGACTCAGTTTGTAAGTGTTGATGATGAGATATTAGGCACTTTGATTAAGATGGAAAAATTGACTGGTGATGAGTAGGTTAAGTTGGTTTGGGATGAGGAGGCAAAATCTCCTGTTGCTGAGCAGATTAAGTCTGCAGCCGAAGAGGAAGTGAAGTCTCCTGATTCTGAGCAGGTGAACATTGCTTCAGATGAAGAGGTGAAAACCCAGACGCTGAACAGGTGAAGTCCGATGTGGATGTGGGGCCTTTATCTACTATTTTTTAGGATAAGAATGGTTTTGTTGATAAATATATTGAAAATAATGTTGATGGTTTGGAGAAGTTAGTTGAAGCTGTTGTTCATTGTGAGTTTTTGTTTTTTAGATTGATGTTTACTATTTTTCAGAGTGATGCTTTTCTGATGGTCTAACTTTTTATATTTTTGTATTTTGATGATTTAATGAATTTTGTGAATGATGGACCAACTCCTGTTAATGTTGGTTCTTCGGCGTGTTCTAGTAAGTGATTATTTATTAATGTCGTTAATTGCTCTCTATTTATTCTTATTATTTTATGCTAATTTTTGAGTTTTTATGTTTTGTGAGAAGCGGGTGATATTGATGTTGTAGGTGCAACAAGTAATGAATATGAGATTCCATGTACTGAGGAAGAGGATTGCCATGGTAATGATATTCCGACTGAAGAGGCTAGCAATGGTGCTTTCATTCTTAATGTTAATTTGGATGATGGAAATGAGGTGAAAGAGATTACTGATGAGGCTGACGGGGATATTTCTAGGTTTGATGATGTTAATGAAATGGAGATGAGTGGTGGTGATGTTAGTGAGGAAGAGTTGGATTTTGATAATGATGATTAATTTCATGTTGAGGTTGAATCTGGGATTGAGATGGCATCGCACGAGGAACTGAGTAAGAAGTAAGGCAAGAGGCCTGCTGCTGGGAGAGTGTCTGAGCGTGCTAATAAAAATAAAAATTATGGTGCGGGAAAGAGCGTACAAGGTGGCTTTTTTTTGTTCAAGTTTGTTTATATATGTGGTGATGTTTTCACTGTCTTGCATTTTGTGAGTTTATTTTGTTAATGTTTCTTTATATATGTGATGGTGTTTTTACTTTTCTTGCTGACTGTCGTTAATGTTTTTATGTTGTTATAGATGTTCCGATATATATTTATATACACACACACTTGTTGATGTTTGAGTTTATGTTGTTGTTGGTGCTATTTATTTAAATATTTTATTTTATAGTGGTTAAGACTGCTTCAAGAGCAGCTGTTACCTGGACAAATATGTTATTTTTGTTTGTTTTCCAACAGATGAGCAGAAGAGAGCTATTGAGGCAATTGGTTTTGGGTGGGCTAGTTAATTTTCAAATTAAGAAGGTGCCAAAGGACCTTGTCCATTATTTGATTGATGGGTTCAATCCAATTGCTAGAGTACACATAGTCGGTGATGAGAGGTATGCTATTTATAGGGATGATGTTTAAGATATATTTCAGCTTCCTATTTCTGAGTGTGAAGTTACAGAGGTGGGTCACAAGGGCAAGCCCAAGGGTGCTTCCTTGTGCGATGTTAATATTAGGGCTAGGTGGTTGTGTAAATATAACAAGGAAGGTAAGGGTGTAGTTACTACACTTAGCCTATTGAATTAGATGGTTTTGATGCATTTCCCTAGACAAATGACTTCATTTAAGAGATGTTTTGTTATGTATGATCTTTGTGTGTTGTTAGCTCATGTTGCATAGTTATGGAACTTGTAAGTGTACTTGAGGATGTGGACCAAGTCAGTAGTTATGATTGGTGTGGCTTTGTCATGAAGAGGTATTGTGAGGCTGCTGATAGGTGTCGTAGGATTTAGAGCTACAAATCAATGAATGTGTGTTTGGTACTACCTTTATTGACATAATTTTGTAGGTTTCCCCTTCATGGTATCGTAGAATGTACTTTGCTTCCCTTGGCTAAGGCATTGGGACACTAAGAACGTAAAGAAGCATAGTGACATACTTCGTAAGGCGAGGTACAGTTCTTTGTTGAGGGGTAAGGTTAGTTTTCCATTAACCTTGAATGGTAGGTTGTTGAATATTGTTAGATCTACACCTGTTGCTATTTGTGCCCCTTGATCTTCACATGATGTTGTTGCTGGTCCTTCGGGATATACTACTGCAGTTGAGAAGTTTATCAAGTTGGGGCAGTGATGGTGATCAATGCGATGGGGATATCGAGAAGACAGCTGGAAGTCTAAGTTTCTTTTTTTTGCTGTTTGGAATTTGTATTTTTTGTAATATGTTGTGATTAATATGTGTTTTCTTTTTTTGTTGGAAGGTGTTTGATGTTGTGAAGATGAATTTTAAGAGGAACGTTGCATTGGAAACTAATGAGTTTATGGACTTGATTGTGGCTATGAATGAAAGAATGTGGTTGGAGTTGAAGATAAAGTCGCTAAAACGGAAGGTAAATGTGCAGAAGTGTTGCCAACTCCACCATTTCAGTCCTCACGATATTTTTATTCCGATCCAAAGATGTATCAATTCATTGATGCTGCTGCTAGAGATGCCTTGAAGCAGCGTTAAGCGAGTTTGCCACGGTTTTTTTTACATTCGAGTTGTTGAAGTTTAGTTAAGAAATGTAGCTTCAAGTTGGTTAGTTTGGTTAATTTGTTGGATATTGTTTGTGGTTATTGGTATTGCTTTTGATGAACTTGCATTGTAGGAGTAGTTTAAAAATATTGGTATTTAAGGTTCCAAGGTAGGATTTGTTAAAAAAATATTAACATTAATCTTTGTTGGTTGCATTTTTTGATTGAAAAATATTAGTTGATGTTTGTGTAGTGTTACTTGATTTTCCACCTTCTCATGATGATGTTTGAATTGTTTTTTAAGTAGATTTCAATAATTTACTTGTATTTTGAATACATATGTAAAAGTTAACATCATACAGCTGAAACTCAACAAAAAAAATATTTAAAAGAGCAATGCATCTGTAAACTTTTCTAGATTGCATGGTATTTGGTAAAACCCAACAAAAATTTATTAAAAATTCAGTGAACCATTATGAAATATGTTACTTGTTATGTTCATAAACATCAATTCAAAATGTATAAACATCATTCAGAAATGTATGAACATAATAGACATCAACCTAACACATATCTAAGACAAGTTTGTGCAACATTAGATCAATGAACATTTAACAAGAAAAAAAAAGTTAGAACATATGTTCATATGGAGTATTAGAGCCAAATTTTGTTCCAATTGTGTTTTCTTGCGATTTTTGATTTGGCTCTGTTTCTTCTACCCTTTGTGTATGCACGATCAGGATCACGTACAGTCAGTGTTAAATTCCTTCAGTCTGGTTTAAGGTACTAGTTTCACAAAGGTAATTTTCTTTGCTATGTGTTGTTATTATGCTGATGGTTCAGGAATCTCATTGAAAATATTCTTCTAAAATCTTTCTTGCTTCGATATTCCCTTCACTTTGTAACACCAAATTGTAGTATTTACTTGTAATTTCGTATCATCAAGGAATTTTATCCTTCGGTTATGGCTGCAGATAAAAGAAACAATAGAGTCAGGTTAGCTGAAACAACATCATTGTTCGATGGTTGAACGTCATCGAACATGCGGTGAATATCAGTTTCAGCATTTTAAAGATCACAGCCACCAAACACAGTTATATAATTACTCAGAACACGTTGTCATTGATAGATGAACACCAGTAAATCTAAAACGAGAAATGACACTTATATTAACAGAATTGTACTTATTGGTATGCATGTTTTTCTGTTGAATGTAATTTGTTCCACAAACTCATTTTTAACATCTTTGTCCATCTTTTCAATATGTAAGCCTCTGGGTTTTTTCATTATATATGTGCAGTACTCGCAGATAATTGCGACGGAGAAATCCCACTACATTAAAATGCATGCAAGAGCATGTAGTAGTTACATTTTTGGTTGTTTTGTGAAGTAGACAATCTACACTATTGTCGGATCCTTTTCATGGATGATTTCATAGAGTTTTTCTATTCCACCATCCATTCTGACAACTCTTTTTGAAGTCATTGCTATATATCTTTGGAATTTGAATTCCTTGAAAATTTTGTGTGTGTTAACAGCTGCGTATCTGCGGATTCCATGTCTTTCTTATTCTTCCCTTGGCTGCACTCTTGCACAGTTATATTCTTTATCTTTTTCTTTGGTTCTCCACTGGTGTATTTTTTGCATTGAAGATTGAGAAGAAATTGGTGATTTTTGTTTCCTTTGATGCGTTGAAGCTGATTGTGGAATTTGAGCTCTCACTTCTTTGAGAAGAGAGCGTTCTGGCTGAAAAATAGTTTTTGCTGAGAGTTTTACACCATTTATGTTTGAGTTTGTGACTACGCCTGAACTAAACATAATCTTTTAGTTCAAATTTTTTTATCATTTCTGACTAGCTCTGTTCAAATTCATCTTCATTGACATGGTACATGAGGCACTTGTCTAATGCCAAGCTGAAATCTGAGTCACTCCTTAAATTTCAATAGTGACTCATGATCTTTTGCTTTAGGTGCCAGATACAAAGTTTGTGTCTTGTATTATTCAAAACTTGCAATTAAGGTACATATAAACATGAAGTTTGTAATTTAAGGAAATTTGAGAAACTAATGATAAACATCAACAGTTGTTATGTAAACATCACTACAATAATATTAAACATCATTCAAAATACTATAAAAAAATTTAGAAAACAAGACAAGTTCAGTATTTGTTATCAGAATTGAGGGGAAAAATTACCTGTTCAATTGCTTTAGACATTGCTAGATCCTAATCTGTGGAGATAGTTATAGTTTCCTTTCCCCCATATATTTTTTGAGAAATTGCAGCAGCCAAATAATGTGTCAGCAGTTTTGTCATTGATGAGTGCACAGCCGAACATTATGTCACCATGTGGTTGTTCAGCCTACGAATGGAGCACATATAAGGTTGTACTTGTTGTTGCAATATATCTTATCAAATATCATGATGTCTTAGTAAATGTTGTACTCCCCAGTTATCATAGAATCTTGCCAAAATAGTCCACGCAATTTCTCATCTTCACTGTTCAGTTTCACCCTGCAAAAAAATCCTTCATTTTTTTCTTCGAGTTTTGAGAGCTGTTCTATGATGTTTTGAGCATTTCCTTCTTCTATTTGCTTCATCCTGAATCGGTTCACGTAGTTTATATGGTCTCTCATTGTGTGCCCTAGTTTTTCTTCCCCCACTTACGTCACTAACTATCTATTTGTAACCAGGTGCAAGCTTCAAACTGCTTGCTTCCATTTCTTCGATGGATTTTCCTTTTCCTTCTTCGATCCATCTCTCTTTATTGTAGGTGTTGTCATTCAGCCCCGGTTAGCTCGTGGTTGTGGTCGATGATATGGTGCTTGACAACATACATTTTATCAATGAGCTTGGTCCTGATTTGTGATCAACATCAACTTTGTGGGATGTAGAATTCCTTCTGTTTTCTGTTGCTTGTTTCCAATTTTGGTGGACAAATCTTTGGTTTTCCTTGGCAAGAACAAGTGTAGAATTTTTCTGTAATTATGCCTTCAACCCTATGCGTTGTTGTTTTTATTATGCTAAATCCTCTTGCATTTGCATGTCTTCTATGTTGATTTTCTAACTCTTCCTAGTACGTTGCTATAATCCCTTCTAAATGCTCATATATATCAACATCTTGGATTTTGTTACTTACTACTGCTTATGAAAGAAGTCAGTCAGTATGATTGGAATATCATTATGAAATTGATAAATATGAGAATCATATTTGTCGAGAATGATACAGCATAATATCAGTGATAAATATGCAAAAATCATCAATATATTGTGGAACAACAGGTGTACTAGATTTTAGATGAATGGAGTTGATCATTAATATAATTATTTGATCAGTTTGTCCAGTTTTTTATGATGTTAAACATCAATGTTCAGCTCCTTAATATAAACCAAAAAGGCAGTATAGCTCACATATTTTATGGTAAGTTTTAGGAATTTTTTTATGTTATTCAGTTTGATGCAAGTCCAGTTTTTCATAATGTTAAACAACATTGTCCCAATCCTAATCATTAAAAAAGGACAGTAAAGCATACAGACTTTATGTGCAATTTCAAGCAATATCATAGACCATGTAGTTTGATGAACATAGAGTTTTTCATAATTTTGAACATCTTTATTATGTTCCTAATCATCAACCAGAAGGACATTAAGGTCACATATTTTATGTGTAGTTTCAACCAATTTCACAGATTTTGCAGTTTTATTAACATCAATTCAACACTATCAAAGATTACACAGTTTAATGAACATCTTTTCAATAGCACTAAGAATTAGTAGTTTCACCAATTAAACAAAATACAGGTCATAGTTACAAATATCAATTAAAAATAATTTAAAATAACTAAATATTTCATAAGTTCACAGCTACAGCAAAAACACAATTTCACACTGATTTAGCTAATTACCTGCTATTTGCACAATTGTGTTTTCTTTCTGCTCAATTTCTGTAATCTCTTGTTTGGATAGTAGTTGTTCTTCAAAACTGTAGATCTGAGATTCATAACATCCATTCACATCCACCTTTCTGCAAAGAGCATGCTATTAACAGTAACAAACATCGATTTTAACATTTGAAATACAGGTTGGATCGGGTTTGAGATTTGTTTTCCAGTTTTGAGAATAAATCATGATTTATCATTTTGATTCTTCATGGAATGAGCTCGGATTAGTTCGTATTGATGTAAATGCAAAATTTTGATGAAATTGATTCATTGATGATGCGTAATTAAGGGTTAGGAGAAGTTTGAGTCTGAGGAAAATTGGGGGAAGAAAATTTAATGAAAATATGCGTCACTCTGGGATTCCTTTTGATTATTTGCAGAAAGATCCTCCCATTTTCGGTAAGTTTTCATTAATGCAACCAAAAATAATAATTGTGTTGGCCCAGATTTTACACGAAGAGGGTTTTCCAGATCTCTCGTCTAATGGTTAGTCAGTTTAATAGGAGATTTCTCTCAAAACACTATGGTTATAAAATAAAAATAAAATAGCTAAACATTAAATAAAATACTAAAAATACAAATCAAATTATAATGGTTAAACAATGATTTAAAAAACTAAAGTACACATCAAATTTGAAACAATTAAAAATCAAGTTAAAATATTTAAAAATACACATCAAATTAAAATAATCAAACATCAAATGAAAGCACTAAAAATACACATCAAAAGAAAATAAATAAAGATCAAATAAAATACATATCAAATATAAATAGTTAAACATCAAATAAAACACTGAAATTACACATTTTTTTATAAAACATTAAGTTCACATCAAAATATGACACTAATATAGGAAATAAAATATACAGGCCAATATTAAAATTCATTAAATTATCAAGGCACAATAAATATAAATAAAAAATTCAGAAAAAATCATCAATATTAATGTTTAAAACGGCACGCTAAAAAACTAGCACATCAATTAAAATGAAAGTAAATCAAAATTTGAAAACTAAGATACTTCCTCTGTCTCAACCCTTTCTGGGGAGAGAGAGAGAAGGTTGGTCAGTTTTTTAACAGTGGAAAATGACAAGCATACCCTCTTTCTCAACCTCCCACCATCCACCAACAGCCAGTCAGCCACCATTCCTTCCTTCCTCACTGTCTCTCCATCACTAACAATCACCATCCCTCTCCTTTTTCTCTCCCTTCTTTTTTCTTCAGCAAGTTTTGCTTTTTTCTTTTCGTCTTTTCGCCGGAGTAGGCGGCCATGGAGGCGAGCACCGTTGTACACACCGGAGTGAAATCACCTGCAATTCACGTGTAAAATGCTTGAATCAATAAAAAAATCCATATTAATTGATAATTTATAGAGATATTTACTGAGGTGGGAGAAGATGGTGGCGTAACAGCAGTGGATATAGTCGTGGAGGATGAAGCCACCATAGGTGGTTTGGACTTCCAGATTGGGAATCGCCAATGGTTTTTCCAGAAAATTGATTAAGGTTATGAGAGTTGGGTAAGAATGTTGGAGATGAGAAAAGAGGTTGTGGGATCATCTGGCCGTGGAGTTGGTGGTCAGAGACGATGAATTGTATGTGTGGCTTGACAAATTTGATGGGGAAGCGGTGAATTGTTCGAGGAGATGAATATGAGGGGAGAGGGGAAAGAATATGGGGAGAGAGGGGAAGGTGAGCTGGGGAGGGAGGAAATTAGCAGCAGCGGAGATGGTGAGAGAGAAATTTAGAGAGGCAGAGTGTTTTATGAGAGCTGGTGAGGAATGGGTGAGAGGAGGTTAGGTTTTGTGAGTAATTTTTAGTTATTTCAAGGTATTTTTGTGTTATGACATATAGAAAAATTTTGAGTATGGAAAGTATGCAGATTTGGCTGGGACGGAGAGAGTAGTAAAATATCAAAAAGATAGATTTAAAATTTTACATATCCAAGATTTTACATTAAATATCAAATTTTAACTTTTAAGACATGATTTTAATGAAAAATGTTTCTAAAAAATTAAAATAATTGGTTGCAACATCAAGAACAAAAAAATAAAAATTCATACTCAGTACAAAAATAGGAGCATCACACGAGAATGGGTGAAATGTTTGACCTGCAAGTTTCTTGACCCAAATTGCTAACCCACGAAATCCTTATTTGAAACCATAAATTCTCCAATTATTTGCATCCAATACCCAAAAATTCATATTTACACTTATAATCCCTCTTTATTTTTTCAAACTTTCTTTAAATTATATTTAGAATGATATCCCTATATAGTTTGTCTCCGGCGGGACCATCTTACCATAAGACCAGGGACTAGAATGAAAATAGGGAAATGGCAAATCAAATTCGAGGGTCAAATTGTATTTCATTTTTTCTCGGTGCTATAATGAACAATGCAAAAAAATGGAGAACTATCCTGCAAATAAACAAAAAAACACACAGAACGCAGTAGACACACAGAAGATGTCTTCTCCTTTTCTCCACCTTCTCCGTCGTCGCATCACTTTCTCCCCCTCCACCTCCCACCTTCAACTGAACTTCTTTCGCCTATCTTCTTCCCTCCTTCTCTGGCCGCGATGGAAATGTTCTCCATCGCGCCTCCTCCTGTAAGCTAAACCCTAGTTTCCTCGCTCAATTCCATATCACCTTCGTTGTCATTATAATTCATCTTAGTTGAAAACCCTATCGAATTCGCGAGGGTTTTGCATTGTCTCCATCATCAAGGTAGGACTCGATGGGTTGTGACCTTTCACGATAAGTTTTAAGTCGTTTCAAGATCAATTCCCGGTGGGCTCGATTTCCAGGTAGGGGTTCTGGTTTGTTGATTTAGGCCAAAATTGGGCTGATTGTTTAGTCTGTATAGCATATTCGTTTGTTGGTCTGTATTTGATGTTGCAGATTACCATACATTTTCTTGGTTTGAAGTTGTAGAGACAATAATGTTTTAGATGTTTTATACATAGAGATAGATGGTATAGCAACAAATGTCAAATGTTTCAAAGAATAAGGGTTGTGAGGTCATTGTTAGTGGAAAGCTCAGGGCTCAGAGAGCTAAATCAATAAAATTCAAGTATGGATACACGATCTTCTCTAGACAGCCCGCAAGGAGTACATTTACTCTGTTGTGAGACAAGATATACTCATACAGGTTAGTTACAATTCAGAACTCTATCATTACTAAAAATTTGTTCAGACTCTAATTCATTGGCTCTACCAGGTTTCTAATTTTTCTTGTTTGAATCATTATTAGGGTGTCCTCGGTATTAATATCATACTTTCCTGGGATCCCAAGGGTAAGGTTGATCCTATCACACCATTGTCCGATCTTGTCACAATTCACCAACCCAAGGAAGAAGAAGAGTATGTCCTGAGGCATGTTGTGCCTGCTATTGCAGATATCGATGTTGCTGCTGTTTGAAGGACTTGAAATGTTTAGTAGGGGTTCATTAGGAGTTTCTTGCCTTATTTGATTAAGGATATGCAGTCCCTTATGTTGAGGATGTGAACTTGTAAAATAGGTTAATTTTGGTTTCATCTTGTCTTCGTGATAATATCAATACTCTTTTAAGTCTTTTCTTAAATTTTGTCAATAAATGTGAGGTTATCTCTTAAATATATAGATTGAACTTTCAAATAGATGGATTGATCTTTCATTATATACATAGATTGTGTTTTAAATTTTGTCTACTTCTTTCCATTGATGTTATTATTTTTTACATGATAATTTACGGATGTAAACTAATACATATCACTTTATGCATATTACAGATGAACAAGACATAAAACATCATACACTGACAATTCAATATCTAAGGAATTCAAAGAATCATCACTGGCACAAGAAATACATATAAAATTAGCATACAAAAGTGGAAACCTTTAAATTAAATTCTACGTCAGCTTGTGAAATTGTAAATCATCATAACTATCGAACCATTAAACATCATTCATTACAAAAGGGTTCAAATGCCCTAAAAAATCGCTGACATAAAAACTGAAAAAATCCAAATCAAGTTCAAACATCAATAGCAATCCAATGCCTAGACTCTAACAAATAAACCAATATTTTAAAACATCTTACTCAAACAACACATAAAACACAATCAATATTTTCTTCCCCGGCTTGTTTCCATTCGTTGCTTGCTTATTCACAAACTTTCCTTCTCTTCTGCTAGATTTGAAGAGGATGGCTCTTTTACTCCATCAACGCCAAGATCAAAGGTCGGCTACAATCCTCTGCACAAGGCAACACCTTCAAAGCATGATTCCTCATATCATTTTTTTATTATCCCATCAATGACATCGTAGAGCTCTGGCTTGGAAAGAATTCTGTGAAATAAACATAAAACATCACATGCAGTAATAAAAATATCAATATCTGAAATTAAAACATCACAATAGCACACATAACATCACAGACAATTATACATTAAGAAACATCAAATACAGTTTGTAAAACATCAATATAAAAATTTTAAAACATTAATAGTACACACTAAAAATAAAAGGAACACAATTGAACATCAGTTGAATACTTAAACGTGAAAACACCATAGCATCAAACATTGAAATTATAACATTATACCAACACAAGTAACAATACTTAGAGCTTAAACATGAAAGATTAAAGATAGAACTTGAAACATCAACAATAACATCTAAAACATTACAGCTAAAAAAAAGAAGACTTACAGTTCCTACTTCATTCTCGATTGCAGCAATAGTGCAAAGAAAAAAGGTTACAATTCTCATTAGCTCAACTCCTTCCACATAATTTACAGTTTAAAAACATGTATAATGTTATTCATATGGATGAGAAATGGTTTTACCTTACAAAGCCAACCGTTAGGTACTTGCTTGCCCCAGATGAAACCCACCCACATAGGACAACGCAGCATAGAAGCTATATTCCCAAACTAAGTTTCCTTTGTGCTGTATCCAGACCGGTCATAGATGCAAATGGAGTAGTACTATTTGATGGCAAAATAGGAATGTTCCCTTTCGTAGAATACATTCCTGCAAAAAATAAGAGCAAAAATAGACCAGCAAGAACAATAATAACTACCCCAGTGGGATCCATAACCTATGATGTCGCATTGAAACTGTTAGTGGAGAAGGTTATACCAGCAGTAAAGAGAAAATGGCCCCCCTTTTCTGAGTAGGAATATAGTGATACACCAAGACAATGCCAGATCGCATGTGAAAAACAATGATGATGAATTTAGGGTTGCTTCTAGCTCAGATGGGTTTAACATGCAAATCATATGTCAACCCCCAAATTCACCGGACCTGAATGTGTTTGACCTAGGATTTTTTAACTCAATCCAATCCCTGCAGTACAAATGTGTGTCTAATACCTTAGATGAACTACTACATGCTATCAACCAGGCTTTCGAAGGTGAAACCCCACAAACCGTGAACAAGGTGTTCCTATGTTAGAAATCATGAAGGTTCGAGGTGGGAACAATTATAAGCTACAACATATGGGGAAAGATGCACTGGAAAGGGCTGGGACATTGCCTACGATACTAACAGCAGATGAGGCTATTGTTCGGGAATGCATAGATTATTTAACTAAAGCTCGGAAGACAGAACAGATCAGGCCTCTGATGCAAGCTTTGGGGGTCCAAATCCCGGTAACTCAAGGATGGAGAAATTTCAGGAAATATATTTGAAGCTTGTACACTAAGTAGGACATGAACACGTATTTTGTAATTAACATGTGTTTATTGTACAATCTTCTTTTGAAATATATTTTTGGATGGCAATGCATGTATTGGTGAAGTAAAAAATCGCAGGTACACACATACAAGTCCAGCATGTATAACTTTAGCACACAAATGCCCAGCCAGATACATCACTGCATGGCTGCATTTTTTTTCCAGAAAAATGAAATACATCATAACCAGTAGCTACCATAAATCATTGTAATCTAACATGCCGTGTGACATTTTCTGTAAGTGTTTCCCAACCAGTAGCTTCCACAGGAAACTAGGCTGCAGCACTAACCACCCAAATTACAGAAACAACAAAGCAGTCAAGACAGCACAACAGCAGTAGCTAAAAACCCCACCACAACAAGAATCACAGTACGCACAAGGCCATCAACACAAGGCCGACAAGGAAAGAAGCATAAGTAGAATGATGCAATAAACTCTATGCCAGCAAGGCCATATAAATATGTCAAATATAGCAGCATATACTTTCGATTCAGACTACATCACCACATTAAATAACAAGCATCAATCAATTAACAGTCAACAAGAACCAACAAAGGCACATAGCAGCTGCAATTTGATATTAATTCCCTCCCATGTAACCAAAAAAATCTAGGTCAGCAGCGGTCAGAATCAAGAAATAGGAGAAATTGATAAATGGACAACAAATATGTCAAAATCACCTGTCCTCTTCCGAGTCAAAGGGTGAAGGTGGTTGAGTCGCATATGAGTCATAAGGTGAAGGAGGCTGAGTCTCATATGAGTCATAAGGTGAAGGTGGTTGAGTCTCATCTGAGTCATAAGAAGAAGGTGGATGAGTCTCATTTGAGTCATAAGGCGAAGGGGGCTGAGTCTCATATGAGTCATAAGGACGAAAATAGAAAGTGTGCACCTTATGCTGGGACGGAGGGAGTATAATAATTTCACTAAATAATATTAAAATAATAAATTAATTGATAATATTTGAAGCTATTTAAAGGATTCTCGCTCAATATACAAAAATAACATTGATTTCAAATAATAAAAATTGTGAATTGAACCTAAATTAGGACTGAATACGTACCAATTTATCTGGTCTCATTTCTCTTATTTGCATAACAAAATATGGATTTTTTGGCTGTCGAACTCTTCCAGAGGTGAAAAAATTGAAACCAAAAGAATCAAGTGGTTTCTTTCTCTTTCCTAGATAATGTTTAACTTCTTTTGTTGTTTTCTCCTCCTCATCTGAACACGATATTTACAACATTTGAACAACATGTATACCATGTATGATGGAAATCTTGATATTTTTCATTTGATCCCATGGAAAA
>JAULKJ010185619.1:0-14275 GCA_032355405.1 Rubia balearica
ATCTACTTAGTTGTATTTAGTGAGCAATAGGGCTTATAAATTACATCTTTGAGAGGTACGGCGATGACCTCCCAGCTCGCGACAAACAGGGTTTTTCACTCTTAAAACACATTCAAAACTCACAAACTTCCAAGCCTTTCTCCACTTTTGATTCCCTACAAAATCATATCAAAACACCACCATAAAAAAACAAAACAGAATAATGAGGAAAATAATGACAAAATTTGAGATTGTAATAAAATCAACGGAAAATATTGAATGAAACTCCAGGTAATCGAAACCAAGTTTATTCAATGTCATCGGCACGACTTACCTCCCTTCTTGGAGTTTACTCACATGGACCAGAAAGGTTGGCTTACTTTCCTCTATCTGGCACAAAACACGGGGGATCTACATCATCCCCTATCAAGACTTTCTGCACATAGCTCAATGCCTCCTCATGTTCTCTCAACTTGAGCAACAACTTATCCATTTGGTTCATGTAAATCTCAATTGAATGAACATTTGGGGGTTTCTCCCCTTCCCCAAGAGATGAACATTTAAGAATTTTTTTTGGTGGTTTGCACTCTTCCACTGAACTCTTCTCACAAGAAGGAGGGAAACTTACCTTTAAAGGCTTTACCTTGGACACCAAGAGGGTACTAGAAGTTTCTTTCCCAAGAGAATGGCACCATTGTTGTTTTCCTTCAAATTAGTACTATCAACATTTGCAATCAAAGCATTCTCTATGGAAACATTTGAGGAACCACCATCATTGGGCTCAAACAAATCTTGCTTTATATATTCAATAACATCAATAGCTTGGGAAGAATGGTTTCTACTAGGATGATCAATAGAATTATTTGTGTCAAATTCCATCTTCCGCCCATTACATTCCATGGTTAATGTTCCCTTATGCACATTACTTATCACCCTTGACATTTTTTAAAATGGTCTACCTAATAGAATATGTGTAGCATGATTATTATTCTCCATCTCAAGGATATAAAAATTGGCGGGAATGTCAAAGTGTCCACTTTCACCAACACATCTGTCATAATAACTTTTGGGTATGTGCTAGAGTGATTGGCTATTTGGATGACGACCCCGATCTTGTGCAAAGTGCCTAGATCTAGACTTTCATACAAAGAATATGACATCATATTAACAGAAGCACTGAAGTCTAGTATGGCCTTGTTGCCACATTTCCCTCCGATCTCGTAAGGAATTATAAATATTATCAGATCATCACATTTAGGGGGTAACTCCTTATCAAAAATGGCCGGGACACGTTCATTTTTTTCTCTCTTCTTTTTTCTTTGCAATTTTTGTTTCCTATTGAGTATTCACAATTCTTTAAGAAATTTAGCATAACTATAAATATTATTTATAGCATTCAAGAGTGGAATGTTTACCTCACATCTACAAAAAACTTCGTAAATGTCTTTGGTGTCCTCCTTGGTCCTCCTATTCTTCAAGGCCTCCAGAAATGGTGGTTCCAACTCATAGACAGGGATCTCTGCCAATTTGGACTTCTTGCGAGGAGGGGATGAGGTTTTGGGATTTAATCTCGGCCTTCCCATGAAGCTCTCTTCCTACACTTCTTTCCTTCATTCATCTTCTCATTGGCTAACTCGACGGCCTTCTTCTCCTCATCTTCTTCCTTTTCAACCACCCGCTCAACAACATCCTTGCGTTGGGGCTCTGTCACTTTCTTTCCACTCCTCAATGAGATGGAACTCATATTTTGACGAGGTTTAAACTCTGGTTGGAACTCTAAGTGTTTGCTCATATAATGGTAAATACTACGCTAGATATAGATATATACATATACATAAAAACACATAAAGAGGGGGGTTTTCGGTTGTTTTTTCTAAGTTATCAAATTAAATACAAGTTAAACTAACAAACCACACTAATCTACTAATCTACTAATTAATCAACAATCACTAAAACGAGATTAAACATGAATTACGGGATCATGGGGGCAATTAACTTATACTTCCAAGCCTTCTATCTATCATTGAACATATAACCTATTCAACATTTTTACTACTTGTTGTGAAGATAAATATTCTATCCTTCTTCGATAGTAGTTTACAAGAGTGAATTCGACATCTCTCGCTAAAACTCACTAATGACCCCTTTAGTCGTTCAGTGCCTAAAGGTATCCCATTAATGACATTAAGTACAAAGAATCAACAAGCTTGGTAATACTTATAAACACTACACCGTGTCTTAGCATTGAACCAATTCATACATTTACACAAGATTAGCCAAGAACGTTCAACGTTCGTAAACCTCTCTCATTTGATACACAAAAAAAACATGACAAAGAATTTGACATTATCACATTTATCTAGCATTCATCAAATCAACAACATTAAAATCTATAACTCATGCGCTTGGATTTCATATCAAAAGAAGGGAGAATTAGCTAATTTCTCCAAACCCTAACACATAATCCTACAAGCAATGCATATACTCAAACTTCCAATATCATTAATGGATTCAACAACCCATTTCAAACACTATAAATACACAATATCAAAGCATTAAATAGACTACATGTAGATCTCAAGACATGGGCTTGGAAGCCTTAATTAATTTCTACCAAGGTTATGTTTAGCTACTAGAACCCATACTAATTAACAAAAGAAAATCTACCATGAATTCAAGAAGAAACTAAGATGGAAAAAATGGAAAAACTAGGGTTTTATGCTCTGAAATCAGGAGAGAAAAGTTGGAGAAGAAAGAGAAAAATTATGATTATTCATAATACAAAAATTCCAAAAAGTAAGTCTGGGCTGACGAGCGTCGCGACTCGCGACGGCCAGAGTACTCTGCCCTCATATGACTTCTTCTCTTTGGTCTTAGTTTAGTTGTCTCCTCTTCCTTTCTTTGGGTCTTCAAAGTCTTCATTGTTTCAAAAAGGAGTCTTCAAGGTCTTCAAATCTTCAACAATTACCCCGTCTCACGGAATCCTTGTTACAAGTGACAAAATCAATAAAATTGCTCTTATCTAGTAATAGAATTTTAAGGTAAAATAGAGTATCCAAAGCACAAAATCCTACCAAAATGAGAAGGAAGATCCCAAAATCAACGTATAATATGGACATATCATAGACATATGATGGTAGTGTTGAAGAATACTTTACATTGAAAGCGATGTTATTTTACACTATCAATGATTTTCCTGCGTAAGGTAATTTGTTCGGTTACTCAGTCAAAAGACGCTTTGCTTGCCCTGTATGTGAGAAGGACACTGATTACCATGAATCGAAGCATGGTTGTAAAACTGTAAATCAAGGTCATTGAAGGTTTCTTCTATAGGACCATCCATGGTGTTTGGCGAGAAAGTGGTTCAATGGGGAAGTAGAGGCTAGATATCAGGCACTCATACATTTGAAACTATGAATCATCTGCCCAATAATTTTTGGAAAACAAAATGCAAAGTACCTATGGAAGGGAGTTGGAAAAAATGCTCCATTTTCTTCAGATTGACTTACTGAGATCACTTGGAAGTTAGACATTGTCTCAATGTTATACACATCAAGAAGAATGTCTGTGATTCTTTGGTCAGGAATTTTTTGAATACTCTTCAAAAAATTAAGGATAGGCTCAAGGCTCGATTACATTTGCTTGAGATGGGTATTAAGAAGAATTTAGGGCCAGTGAGCTCATGTGAAAATTGTAACTTGCCTATGTTTGCTATATTATGTCTTAGTCGGAGAAGAAATCATACTATGATACACTTAGTGGTGTTAAGGTCCCAACTGCATATTTTTCCAACATCAGTACTTGTGTATCAGTCGAAGAGTTAAGGTTGGTTGGGTTTAAGTTCCATGATTATTATAATATAATGCAAAAATTGAATGTCATTGTAATCGTGTAAGACTGTGTGCATTATGAAGGTTTTTTTTGTTTTTCAAGTCCATTTTCAGCAAAAATGTTGAAGTTTGCAGACAATAATCATTGAATTTTTGTGCTGGATGGAAATACATTTTCCTCCCTCATTATTCGACATTATGGTGCACTTGTGTGCTCAAATTATGAGGGAGATAAAGTTTTGCGGTCCCGTGTTTCTATGGTGGATGTATCCGTTTTAGACTTACATGAAAATAATTAGGAAATTTGTGAAAAATTAGTATAGGTATGATGCGAGTATTGTAGAGTGGTAAGTTACAGAGTAAGTGATAGAGCCTTGTATTGATTACATGAATGAGGCCAATTCGGTTGGTGTTCCAACCTGTCAACATAAGGTCTCTGAAGCTTTTCATATTGATAACTAGAGTGGTAATGATCCTATGTACGCTCAGTGGTGTTACTGGTGTGTCCATTTTATACAGTCATTTTGGGACCTTTTAGATTCACTTTTGTACACTTTTGTGCTCTAAATGTGGCTTTAAAACCCTAGTTTCTTCTTCTTTATTTTCTTAGTTTTTGTAGAGTAGTTATGTGTTTTAGTAATCTAGGGTAGTAATCTCCTTGGGAGAATTGGATTGAAACTTCTGTATCTATGTCTTGAGAATCATTTCTATCTATTTAATGATTTCTCTATTGTGCATTTATTGTGATTGAAAATGGTTGTTGAATTCATTAATAGTGTTAGAATTTTGAGTATATGAATTGCTTGTATGATTATGCATTAGGGTTTAGAGAAAGTAGTTAATTCTCCCTTCCTTTGATGTTGTTGATTATTTGATGAATGCTAGATAAATGTGATAATATCGAATTCTTTGTACTGTTTTTTTTGTGTAGCAAATGAGAGAGTTTATTGAACCTTGAGCGTTCTTGACTAATCTTGAATGAATGCATGAATTGGTTCAATGCTTAGAAACGGTGTAGTCTTTTTAAGTGTTACCAAGCTTGTTGATTCTTCGTGCTTAATTCCATTAATGGGATACCACTAGGTGTTGAACGACTAAAGGGGTCATTAGTGAGGTTTAGCTAGAGATGTCGAATTCACTCTTGTAAACTACTATAAAAGAAGGGTGGAAGATTTATCTTCACAACAAGTAGTTAAAGTAGTAAATAGATAGTGGATTCAAGGATAGATAGTAGGTTCGGAAGTGGATATCCATTTCCCCCTAGGCTTTGTCTTTTGTAGTTTTTACCCTTTTTATTTGCTTGTTGCATGATTAGCATAGTTACTTGACTTTGATAGTTTTGATATTTTTGTACTTTCATAACTTAGGAAACCAACAAACCAAATCCCCTCATTTTACTTGTTTTTATATCTATATATATATATATATCTAGGCTTATATTCACCCTTGTATGCATGAACCCTTAGGAATATCCCTCTTCTTTGTAGACGACCCCGACTTGCCAACTATCTACTGTATTTAGTAAGCATATTGGGCTTAAAAATAGTATTTTTGAGAGGTACGACGACGGCCTCCCAACAACCGCTCAATATCCGTAACACATCATAAAATTCTTAACAAATTATAAAATCAATAACACATCATAAAAACCGCTCACCATCCTAACAGAGACTTTAGGGGGCTTGGTTAGCATCATCATCTGCTTTGTCCTCGCTCTCGGAAAAGATTGGCTCGAACTTGGGTGGCTCTTCATCCTCGCTTAGCACAACATTGATGCCTTGCGATTCCATGGAACGTTGTTGCGCATCTACACTAGCCAATATTTCGTGGGTTTTCTCCATGTCCCCACGAATGCAATTCAGGTAACCAGAAATTCGACTCTTCCAACTACTTTGCGAACCTGTTAACAAAAGCATATGTCACACACTTTACCCAAAATGCATAAAAAATATTTTATGGACATAATATTAAAAATATTTTAAACCTAATTTTAAAACTGACGAGAAGATGAACCCTCGGTTCTTGCAATATCCTCCTCATCCCTAGCCCTTTTAGCATTTTATGTGGCTTGTCCCGGAATCACATGTTGCTCCCATCTATTGCCAAATCCAATCACCAAATGCTTATATTGAAACCATGCCTCATCATAGTACTCCATTCGAAGAGGACGATCTTGGGGTACGACTCCCGTTTTCTTCATCATAGCCGTAATCAATCTACCATAGGGTAGATCCTTCTTCTTTGTGTTCGCGGCCTTGAGCATGCTCATAAGTATAGTGTACCTGGGGTTTATCTTTACACCCCATAAAACAGTAGAAGAGCATCACATTACCGATCATCGGCTCACATGTGTGCCTACCCATGGCTAACACATTCAAGCACGCCCACTTATAATTGAGGCGTTCCCAATAGAAAGAGCACCAATGTCATAACTATCTGTGTTCCTGTTATGGCCACGTTGACAAATTTATGCCAATCCTATAAAAGGATTGGCATTTTAAAGTCACATGGCCAACAACACCTAAAGCGGTCAAAACTCAACCAAAACCGGTCCACAAAACACTCAAATCGGTCCATCTAACACCGAACAATATACGAAAATTGGTCAAGAGCACAAGCTCAGAAATACTCACCTCACTTAATGCGAGTGCTACGAAATTGGCTTCAACCACATGATGGGAACTCGACTTACTCATTTGTGGGAAATGATTGTGTGTTTGGTGGGAAATAAGATATCATCGCTCTATGGAGTGATTTCGATGAGTCATGGAAATGTGAGCAAGTTAATCAGACAATAATGTCCATATACATCTTGTAAGTAAAATTTATTTACAAATATACATTTAGTTCTTATTTACTATTTATTAATTTCAAATTGTTTACAACTAATGTGGACAATTCCTTAGTTTCCAGGCACTATTATTTTATGTATAATATAAAGAAAGGATGGGTCGGATACATATGCCCGGTGATGACTCAAGAAATTGGATATACAAAGCAACAGAGAATTGACTACATTTGCAAAAATCTCAAGAGGAAGGATAAGAAATTTTTATTGCGCCATTCATTGAAAGGTTATAGTTACAATATGTATTATGTTAATAAATATCATTTCCCCTATTTTATTAACGTTAATTTCATTTTCTTGATTAGAGATCAGTGGCGATTAATCATGACTGTTCAGGAAAAGAAACAGTTGTATTGGATGGACCACTTGCACTTCCAACCATCAGAAGCATTTGTCAAGATTATGGAGTCCGCTATGAAGGACACCACTGAAGGTGATGGAAAATTTGAAGTGGTCAAAATCAAGGTATAATTTAGTGCAATTTCATCTTTTTCCCAACATAGTTTTTTATGTGTTTCTATACGTTTGAAAATTCATGTGGGTATAAGAAACAAGCCCAAACATGGGAGTGCGGTCAATACTTAATGTTGTACGCAATAGAGTGCATAGAAGGTGTAAAGTTGGATTTGCTTGAAATTGACAAGGTTCTACTGAACATTATTAGTTTCTCAATGTCCACATTATATTTGCTAATATCTTGAAACTCGAAGCTTTTTCCGAAGGTAACAAGGCCCTATTCAAAACGTTTCATTATGTTGGAATATAGACTCAAAGCTCTCGGTTACTCTGAATATACGAAAACCTGAATGTAGATTTTCTCCAATTAAATTAGTAAGTTACTCAGCCAAAATGTCCCCGTATTTAAACATGTCGCACACATCATAGTTCATTGCAAATGGAATTATTTCTCCACAAAATATTCAGATAACAATCAAATCTCTTGCAAATAGAAATTATCAAATCTAATCCCTTGAAATAAGAAATCAGAATATCTCGTCCATATATCTACCATTACCAAATATTCACACTTCAATTCCAATTACATAAATCTAATCCAATCCCATAAATATGGAAATTGATATATTCTGCAATCAAACACATCCTGGGCGAAATATATCTCTTCTTGCATTTCATCTCGAACTTCCTTATATTTCCAATCATTCCTTATTTGATGTTACAACACATCAATTCCATATTTGCATAGTTTTCACAAATTTCCAATTAAATAAATATGTACTTTACAGTCTCCCCCTTTGCTGATCATCCTTTCATAGATTGTCCAGGGAAGATAATGTATCTACCTTGTAGAGAAGGTCCTGGAGGTTTCCTTCACTGGAGTAGTAGCTACAACCACATCATTATCATTGATCTTCAACTTTCCTCCTTTAGCCAGTGAGATAATCCGGGGATAAGGCAGAGAATTCTAAACCCTAGAAGACAGCCTTAAACACTATATTTTCTTGTATGATTCTGCCAAGATTTGCAGAAATTTTCTTTCCAATGCAGTACAAAAGCTTGGGCATCTCACTGGTTAGAGCTGAAGTTTTGTAGAAGAAATCCAGTTATTTATGGCTATTTGTGACAAGCAACAATACATGTTGGTTAGGCTGGATATAGCAGCATTTCCTTGGGCTGGATATTGAGTCACTAACCCTCCAGTGATCTCTGTCATAATTTGATCATTGGTCAACTCTAGGTATTCAGCATAAGGGGTCACAAAGTCAGGCGTGGATAATCCAAGCACCCTGCTAATCCCCTCCGTTGTAAAGCTTATCACCCTGCCACGTACATAGGTCCAGCCATACCATTCTGAATCAACATTAAGATTCTCTGCCATGACATTGGCATAGAAATCTTGCACTAATTTCCTGTTATATTCCTTGTACACAGTGGCAGTAGTTGTGATACCCAAATACTCAAGAAAGTTTTTGAAGCCATTGTCCTTGTAGGATTCAAAATATAATGGCTTCTCTGCAATAATATTCCTCCGACAGATGGTTTCCCAAATATCTTGGAATACTTCATTAAATAAGTCTCCATTCAATGCATCCTTGGTTGAGTGTGCTGACCTTGAACTCTGACCTGCCTTCCTTTTCACTTTTTCTTTTTCTCACCCTAACTTGTCACTTCAGCTGCCTCTTCAGCCTTCCTATTTGATCTTTCTGGCTTTGATTGCACAAATTCTTCAAAAATTTCATCACTGTTATACAATAGGTTATGCACATTCTCTTCATGTGTTGGAACATCAGTTCCAACTTTAGCTTCCTCCATATGTTCCTGTGTTGGAACATCCTCCACTTCAATCACTTTAATTTCTTCAGTACTCTGTTGGCGTGATGTGGAACATCATCAAGGCCCAGTTCTGCAACTTCCTCTACTTCTCTTCGTTTCCCTATCACACTGGTTAATACTTGATTGTCATCTGCTTTCACAAGCATTTCAGCAGGCTATTCTTCCCCTGGTATTGGAACATGATCAGTTCTACCCCTCCCCCCCAGGTCATAATCTTTATCATTTATTGAGGTTTGAACATCAGTGCCATCAAATCAATAGTATCATCAATATTCATATCAAAGGTTCTTCTATCAATTGATATCACAGGTAGGGGTACATTCCTAAGCCTCTCGATATTTTCAGCCACATCAGGGTCACAAATTTGAACTGCCTTGTATACAATTAACTAAAAAAACTGAATCTCTCAGGCTAGTCATTCATTCTCCTCAACCTAAGTCTCCTAGGCCCAGATGCTATAGTATAAACACACATAAATTTTTTACCTCCATAGTCTATACATGCTAATTCAGTCAACCTAGATTTCCATTCCTCCATGTATTTAATATCCCCGATGATCCCCGTATATAGGTGGCTGAGATCATACTCATTTATTTTACCGGAAAACGGCTTAAAAACCCTTTAAGTCTATCTCTTATTAGGCTTCATATAATACTTAATGCAATCATCAAAGGATTTGAACCACTGACCATTAAAATTGAATCACTTATCTCCGAAAAACTTGGCTTCGGGTATTGGAGCATTTTCCGGCTGCTCTGAAGACACCACTTCTACCCCTGGTTCTTGAGCATGCTCCCAGGTTTCAACATTGTGCTCTCAGTAAGATTGCTCTCTTTGATAGGTTCACTGAACAGATTCTTGAATTCTCTACTTTTCTCCATGCTGTGGATATTTGTCATGCTGCAAGCAAGTATCTTTGACTCCTAGATGCTTTTTACCCCTCCGCCATAGGGTTTTACAAAAAAATTGAGCTCAATCAGACAAAATCAAGAAAATGAAAAGAAAATAGGGAGAGAATTTACGGAAAAGAGGAATACAAGAAGAAGATGGAAAGTTAAAATTTGAAAAGTTACTTTCCTTTCTCAAACACCGCACCTTGCTTTTTCTCTTCCCATGGTAATTATTACTCCTTTTCACTTCCATCCGTCAAATTAATCACTTCCCTTTAACCTTCCTTGTTTCCATATTCCAAAATGCACACACCACTTCATCTTTTTGTCTCTTTCTTCTTTCTATTTTTTGTGTTTTTTCTAAATTTATATACAAAATATAAATGAGAAAAGATCTAAAGCTAAATTAAATCTGTAAAGAAGTACCTCAAATATGTCACAAACCTAAGTGTTTCCTGATGAGCTCAAAAATGGCTGAATCCAATGGTTTAGTAAAATATCAGCACATTGCTCTGATGTTGGAACAAAAGCCACCATGACTTCCTTTCTTTCAACGAGATCTCGAATAAAGTGGTGCCTTACATAAATGTGCTTTATTCAAGAAGCTGGACTGGATTCTTTGATATACCACTAGCACTTTTGTTGACACATATCAGAGGCAATTGTTGAATTCTGTAATCATTCAGCATTTGTTTCACCCATAATAATTGTGCACGGCAACTTCCAGCAGCAAGATATTCTCCTTCCGCAGATGATGAAGAGATCAAAATTTTCTTCTTACTATACCAAGAGACCGAATTTGTACCAATAAAGAAACAACCACCAGTGGTACTTTTGCGATCATCTGCATTACCAACAAAATCATAATCATTATAGCCAATAAGATGAGAGTCTTGATTTTTAGAATACCATATTCCATACTCAGAAGTCCCACTAACATATCGAATAATTCTTTTGACTACAGTTAGGTGAGATTCCTTCAAATTAGCCTGAAATCTTGCAAATACCCTTACAGTGAAACATATTTATGGTCGACTAGCTGTAAGATACAGTAAGCTCCAAATCGTACTCTAGTACAATTTCTGATCAACAACAATGCCTTTCTCATCCTTCAATAATTTATTTGTAGCCCCTATTAGAGTTCAAACTGATCAAGAATTTCTTAAGCCAAATCATTTTACTAAATTCATAGCATACTTACGCTAATTGATGAACAATCCATTTCTTGCTTCACTTGAAGTCCTAGAATATAGGTGACTCCGCCAACCATGCTCACCTCGAATTCATCCTACATTAGAGTGACAAAATTGTGTACCATAGATAATGAGGTAGTGTCAAATACAATGTTATCTGCATAAATTTGAGCAATCAAATTTTTTGATAACATGTCCAGCACAAATGAAGTGCGATCTACTCCCCCTCGACGATAACCACTCATAATAAGAAAGTTAGTGAGTCACTCATACCATGCTCCTGGCTCCCGTTTTACACCATATAGTGCCTTTTTGAGTCTATACACATGATATGGATAGTGAGGATCTTTAAAAAAAATTTGGTTGTTCGACATAGACTTCTTAATTCACCACGCCATTCAGGAAAGAAATTTTAAATCCATCTGGTTCAATGTAAAGTCCATAGTGCTAAAATAGCAAATAAAATCTGAATAGATTCTAACCTGTCAAACGGTGTGAATGTCTCATCGAAGTCAACTCCTTTCACCGGAGTATATCCTTGTGCAACCAACCTTTTTTATTTTGAGTAATCTAGCTATCCGCATCTGACTAAATTTTGAAAATTCACTTAGTATCAATCACATTTACTCTTTTAGAACAAGGAGTTGGATACTATACGTCATTGCATTTAAACTGCCCAAGTTCTTCTTGTATTGCCGCAATCTAGTACTCATTAAGAAACGTTTCTTTTATAATTCCTTAGTTCAATTAGAGAGATGAAGCATTATAGTTCTGCAATTTCCTTGTAGTTTACCCTGGTATTGTACAAGTTCTCTTAACTGTAGGTGAGGTTCAACCTGTGTTGGAACATGAGGTGAAGAATTGGGGATTGATGTTTCAACATCAGTGTCATCAGGGACAGAAGGACTCTCTGAAATCTCTGGTGTTCTACCATGGACTTGCTGGTCAGTCGGATTGTTCTTTGTTGGAACATGAACTGGGACTGGTTCAACTTCTTCTTCTCCTAATACCTGTTTGTCATCAAAATCATCAAAAATCACATGAATAGACTTCATTCGTGTATTTGTTCAATGATTGTACACCTTGTAAGCACAAGTATTCATAGAATCATCCAGAAAAATTCCATCATCACTGCAGCTGTCAAACTTTGTTGATTGCTCTCTATCCCTGAGAATGTAATACTTATTGCTAAAGACATGAAAATTTGAGACATTAGGTTTCCTACCCTTCCAGATTTCATATGTTTTTTGCTTGTGAATGGACGAAAGTACACCCTGTTTATCGTATAACACACTAAATTGATTGCTTTTGTCCACAATATCTAATGAATTCCTTTTTCTGCCAAGATAACTCGAGTCATCTCCTGTAGAGTCATATTTTTCCTCTCAACAACATAGTTTAGTTGAGGTGTGGTCGGTGCTAAAAATTTGTGATGAATGCCAAGCTCATCACAAATGTCACTAAACTGAAAATTTCAAATTCTCTTCCGTGATCAATGTAAATCCTCACAATCTTCCCAACCGGACTCCCTTTTTCTATCTGTAATTTGATCACCAAACTTCTGAAAACATCTACTGTATCATATTTTCTTTGAGGAAAGCCACCAAAGTTTATCTGGAATAATCATCAACATATGCAAAGATATACTTCTTGTCATTCATACTAGGTGCATTGACCGGACCGATCAGATCCATGTGTAACAATTCAAGATTTCTTTACGTGGTAATATACTGAACAAATGAATGAGGTGATCGAATTTGTTAACCTTGTTGGCATGGTCCACACATATTTCCCTTCTTGTTAGTGAGACTAGGCATGCCTCGAACTGCTTTAGAGTTACAGATCTTCACAAGCGTTTTGTAATTGATATGCCCAGGATTTCTGTGCCACATTATTCCTTCATCTTCTTTAGAGCTTGACACCTCACTTCTTGTTCCAACAGATAGCAATTGTCCGAAGATCGAATTCCTGAGAGTACTTTATCTTCACCGTGTTTTACAATGCATTTTTCTTTGTGAAAATCCATACTCATATTATCATTGCACGACTAACTAATACTAAGTAGATTATCTTTCATGTCTTCTACAAGCAAAACACTTGTGAAAATTGGAAATCCCTTAATCTGCAGTTCACCTTTGATAACAACTTGAATCTTCTTTCCATCACCAAATGTAACAAAGCCACCTTCACATGGTCTAATATTTGTCAAATACTCCTGAGTTCCAGTCATATGTCGAGAGCACTCACTATCAAAGTACCACGAGTCTCTAGAATGTGCAATAAGAGGCGTGTGAGAAACTAGACAAACAGTAGTGTGCTTAGGAACCCATTCCTTCCTGACCATTTTTTTTACTGTTGAGCCTCATCCATGTTGGAACATCCCAACAGTTTTTGACAATTCATGATGTCTCTAAGCAGCTTAAAGTATTGCTCCTGTATGTGACCTTCATAAGAGAAGTTGTGACATAGAACAGGTTTGCGTTGTCGTTTCTTCTTCATAACCTGTACCTCTAGTTTAAAATCTACTGTGCTTCTTTCGACTTTGTCATAGTTATTTCCTTGTCTATCTACAAAAAAAATTCCTATGGTCAATATAACATTTAGTTTTGCTTTTCCAGTGTTCAACTTGATGATTACAGCTTTAGCCATCTCAGCCCTCTCAGTTATCAAACTTAACTTATGTTTTAGTTGTTCAATCTCGATTTCAAGTCTTTCAACTGGATCCACAAGTTCCATCTTTATTTCAACAAGTTGGATTTAAGCCACATCTAATACATTCTCTCATGTACGTGGTAGATGTCTTCATTATTCAAATTCTATGTTGGAACATACAGATTTCTCAGTCACCACCACGTTGGAACGAGCATCAACTGTTTCAACCATATCATGAATATTTGCTCCAAATGCTACATAGTTGCTAGTGAGTTCCTCTTTATCTTCATCTTTTTCATCATTAATCAATCAGGTTACATATGACATTCCTTGATTTTTCTGTGTATTAGCACATTCAGCCTGGATTTGCCCATATCCTTCACATTTTCTGCATTGTATCCTTCCAGACGGCTTTGCTTCACCACTCCAATTTCTTAATAACTGCTGATTGGTTCGTTCGAATCGTGTTCCTCGATTACTCCTGAAATCTTATGCTCGTGGTCTATTTCCACAACCACTAGTTTTCTCTTGCGATATCCTATTCACCACTTTCTTAAGCATTCTTGAGAAATTCTTAGTGATAAATGCAAG
>JAULKJ010185727.1:0-14272 GCA_032355405.1 Rubia balearica
TCCAAACCCTAACACATAATCATACAAGCAATTCATATACTCAAACTTCCAATATCATAAATGAATTCAACAACCCAATTCAAGCACAATAAATACACAATAACAAAGCATTAAATAGCTTACATATAGATCTCAAGACATGGGCTTGGAAGCCTTAATCCATTTCTCCCAAGGTTAATTTTAGCTAAAATAAATCATACTAACATTCATGGACAAATTCATACAGAAACAAAGAAAGAAAAGAAGAAGAGAAATGAAGAACTAGGGTTTTTGGAAGAGGATTTTCGGCCACGAGAAAGGTTAGAATGAAGATAAGATAAGGGGTATTTATAGTACAAGATTTGGTAAGAAGACTAGTCAAAAGGGAGCCAATTACGTGGGGAGCGCACGGGATGGGATGCACACGGGAGGGCGCGCAGGGTGTAGTGTCTGGGCGAAGACGGTGTGGGATGTAGCACGCGGGTGCTCGGGATCACACCAAGGGAGCGCAGTTTCCGTTCTGGGCATAGTTTTTCTCACCGTTTAAGGTGTGTGGGCGCGCGGTTAAGCGCCTGAGCCTCTCACCCAATCTTCTTCACCCGGCCAGTCGGTCTTCTCGTTGGTCTGCCGGTCATCCTTTTTCAAATTCGGACTTTTCTTCTACCAAATTTTATTGGCCTTCACTTCTAAACCCTAATTTCCTTCTGAATATTCATTCTTGAATCTTTCATCATGAACATGATCATGAACGACTTTCCGTAAACATCTTAAACTAGAGACTTAGGATATGACTCCTAAATCATCATCCTCACTTTCTTACCAACAAAGCATCCATTATTCTTACACAAAAGCTTAGTCAATTACAAAGATGATTTTTAAATGTGCTAAAAAGAGATGAGAACATCACTCATAAGGATACAAAATTCCATTAGACTCAAACTAGGTTACAAAATGAAGGATTTAGATACGAAAACCGAAAACGGTTATCTAAATCCCTTATGATGTAAACCTACCTAAATCTAGCAATTTTTCAACAAAAATATAATAAAAGATACATGCATTTGACGTCTCATCAGTACTTTCTAAGAGAAATGGTCGAATGCTTACCTAGTTAGAAGACCCTCTTGGTGCTGACGTATGAGGGATCTGAGTGGCACATGAGCTACTTGGGAAACAGGAATATCAAAGCATATAATGCAAAGGGTTTTTGAAAGTTTCTTCTTGGTAACATTATATTCTTTGGAAATTCGCTTTTCTTCGAGCTGCTTGAGTCTACAATGAAGCACATAATGTTAAAGGTCGCGGTTCTGAGAGGCATACCTCGAGGTGGTCATTGATTTTTTTGTCCAAATGATTTAGATAAGGAATTGAGATAAAACAAATATTGTTGTTTAGAATATTTGGATGAATTTGGTATTTTGTTTCAAATACTTGGAATAGTTTTTTTTGTAACTTTGATCTCGTACACTAATGATTCTGATCTCATATAACATGATTTTTATCTCGTACACTAATGATTGGATTATTTTATAACGTATTACTTATCTAACTATTAGTCCCTCACATGGAAAATATTATTCTTCAATAATTTTCTAATAAAAAATTATTTTTAGACTTGTGACTCATAGTACAAATGTTTCAATCATTTCAAACAAGAAATGAATTATTTTAAACACGATTTTGGTTTCTGAAATAGTTTTATCTATAATAGGCAATGCTGCTCATCCATCATCTCTACGATCGATCTTACCGATGGATAATGCAATGTTGATCATATTATAATGTAGTAGCTGCGATGATGCACAACTATCGGTTATAAATTTTACATCATTTTTCATGAATTTTTACAACGGTAAAAAAATAAAGGTAAATAACATACCTTTTACCTTGGTTATTATTTTAACTAAATAAAAAAATTAGATTTTTTTGAAAAAAAATGATGTAAAAGAACTTCTTACCTCGATTATTTGGCTAAAATCAACAATCGAGGTCAAAAGTCCAAACTAAAAAGTTATTTTTCTTGTACTGAATCAACCTATACTGCATACAAGTATACAACTCACTCAATATTCTAATATCTTCTCATTGTATAGTAATTCTCGCATCGATCATAGACTTGACCAATTGAGTAATTAAGTCTAATCTAATAAAGGAACCAACTATCATGCATAGATCACTCATAAACACGATCTTCACATTGACCTTTGACATAACCCAACAGAAAGACAACTTTTCCTTGTTCATTCACAATCCTAACACTAAATTATGCAATAACTTTAATTAGATGTGCATCCTAACCTCAATCATACATAATCATAGTCATAAGAATAAAAAACAAGATAATAATGGTAACAAAAGGATAAATAGGATGAATCTAAGAATCAAGCAAATCTTTAAGTAAAAATGTTTATCAAATGCTCCCAAATATTAAACTACTCTAATATAATAAAACCCATAACAAAATTGGGTTTGAAAGACATAAATAAAGTGAAATGAATGAAGAGAGAAGAGAAAAGTACAAAGAGTTGCTTTTATATGTATGAGGAGAGAGAGTAGGAAAAATTTTCCAGTCAACACACCCGACACAGACTGTTCCCCGATGTCCAGCACGGACTGTGCAGATTTACCCTGTTCATTTTCTGGGTCTTGGTCTCACATCTTGATGAAAACTTATGACTGCATTTATCGTGTAGTCTCACATGGTCCGTTTCCTAGGACTGTGTTCTTGGCTTCTAATTACACGGACCATGTAATATTACACCGTCCATTTTTTGAAACTAATTATAAAGCCTTGATACAAACTACTGAGTGGCATGATCCGTTCCGTATGAACAACTTCCAAACCTTAACTTCAAAACTTAATCTTTTTTATTTTCTTCCTTTCTTTTGATCAAAGCAATTTTCTTCCACTTTGCATAGTGGAGTTCAATCTTCTAATAACCTATCGATTAGCCTTCTGTCTTCTACCATTCTTGCGAATGGCCTTCTCTCATTGTCTCCAAATAAGCTAACAAAACTGGTATTAATTGACCCTAACAAAGGTAAACACGTTAAACATGAAATGCTCACAAAATAGGTAAGTTAAAGAAAATAACCACTAGTTGATTTTAACCTCCTATCATGTACAACACCTAATATTCCAACTAACCACTAGCAAAATAAGATAAAAATGAGTGTTAATTGTGCTAAGAAAACATCAAAATCATATCTCATCAAATCCCCCACACTTAAACCCTTACTCGTCCTCGAGAGTAAGAACGAGTAAAGTTCTAAAGAGGTCTCCTAAAATATGTTCCCAAAGCACGATCAACACATTATTCCTAGAACTAATCTAACCCTAAGTATAAAGGCTTGCCAACTGACATCCAAACTAAGATGTTCTAAACCAATAATTCAACAAAAATTATTCCATAATAAGAATCGGGTACAAAAATCAAAAGAAAAACAAGAATATGGCTTAATTTACCCGGAAATCCCACAAATAGGAAAAAGAAGGAGAAAACTTAAGATATTTTAAATTCTCTCAGTATCTCTCATTTTTCCTAGGATCTCAGATTTTTGCCCAAACCTCTCTTTATTTCAAAACTCACACCTAACCTTTTTCCACACCTTTTAGGCCTATCAATTTGCATAGGTCTCCCTTTCACCATTTTTTACCTATCCAGGCCACCCAGTTTTTCCTAAATTGCCCTTTCGGGTTTCAACTTAGCGAGTTCTTTTTTATATTTTTTCAAAATGTTTTACAGATAAAATGCTCCTTAGGGAGATTCTTATTGAAAACAAAAGGAGTCAAAATACCAAATCATCAGAACTTACCAAAACATCCAAAAAAAACAAAGAAGCTAAACAACAAAAATAGTGAAACAAAATAAATTTCATCAACAAATCAAGTCAAGAAATGTGTTCCAAACCCCTACCCCACACCTAATGTATGCATTGTCCTTAATTCATGAACCATTTACTCCAAAGTGCTCAAGGGGGAAGAACTGAAAACACTGTCTCTCAATATAATTGGGTGAGTGGCTGGCACACCTCTACCCACGCCTCTCCTCCTGCTGCCTATGATCCTCCTCGTCGAAATGGCGCTTATCACAAATATTGACCACCTGCATTGTAGCTAGCATATCCGCATGATCCCCAGTGTGGTTGTTCACCATCTACTTGGCATACTCTAACTCCTCCTTCATGTCTCGATCCAGGTGATAAACTCTGCCCTTCAAGGAGTAAAATTGGTGACAATAATCATCCACGAGGTATCCCACCTCATCGATGAAGGTTCTCATGCCATACATCTCATGCTCATACCGATCAATAGAGTGAACCATGCCCTCCAACTTATTATTGTGTCTCTGAAGCTACTGGCTAATAGTAACCAGCGTTTTATAGAAAAGCTAATCAACGGTATCCCGCGGGATGGTAGGTGGGACCATATATTTTAATTGTGGATACTAAGATACATGGTGGTTGTAGATGCTGCTCACAGAGCTAAAATGGCAGAGACTGCGGACTATACTACTGATGCGGTGAAGGATGATGATGATACTCAAAACCAGGATACGGGGATGACTGTTGTGGGTGATTCACTGATGGTAAGTTGGGTTAAAGTTGTGATGGGGAGACGGCTGTTGCGGAGACTCACCTTTGAAGAACTGGTATGAGGACTGTTGCGTCTAAGAAGAGTGCTCCTCCATCGGTTTAGAGTGACACTAATCATCATCTGAGTTACCCTACCCATGGTAAGGCGGCATAGAACTCATATCTAAACTCAATAGCAGGGCTTATTCTAAGAACCTCAAAAGTATGGTCATTCTGGTAGCCAGCCAGCCACTCCTGCGGAAGTCTAATGTACCGAGTAACCTTCCCTCCATATAGACAAATGAAATGTTTCAGATCTGAGCATCCTATCATCAACTAAAACGGTAGGGTGTATATGTTTGTGGAAGAATCAAAACTAACCTGGTTACTCGTGTTTGCCTGGAGCCTCCATCCGAAAGATGGAAGGGTGATCATGCCTCCCATAGAAATATGGCATGTGTTTCTCATATATGCCTTATAACAATGTTCGAATTACGTATCCACAAAGTCCAGGTAGCTCATGCCACTATTCATCGCCTAGAAAAGAAAGAAGTTATCCTGGCTACATTGGGTAGCCTCCTCGTGGTAGAAAATGAGCATCAAAGTCAAACATGCTATGTATCTCAGTGCATAATGGAGGATATCAGATCTCTTTCTCTCCTTTTCCTTGTTCTTATCTGTAATCCCCCGCCAAAAGCTCTCCAAGTGGAAACTAGCAAACTCTACATCAAAGCCGTAGACTTTGTCATAGTACTTCCATCCGAAGTGAATGGCTCATTGTCTATTGGTCAAAATACATTGCCGATCACTCAAATGGAAGTAGATGACCTTCGCCCATGAATTCATTGTTTCCTTCTCAAGAGTGGAGAGGAACTTCAGAGTCCACCTCTTATAGGTGAGCCCTATATTCTTTAACAACCTATGATGACCGGCTATCTTCATCAAACACTTCACAGGCTTGTAAATCCCAAGCACTTACAGAGTGTCCTTATACGCAAATTCATCTCCATCAGACACTTGTGCTCAAAGTTCTCCCACATCCTCTTGTATTCCTCCTCAAGGTTTTGCAACCCCATGTAAGGAACAACCGAGGTGGAAGATCCAGATAAAATCCTTCTAGAACCCATATTAACAAAAAATAGTCCAACATTGGAAACATATACACAACAAAAGTAGCACAATATCCTGCCAAACAAGCTATAACAAGACCATCAGAGCACAATCTAGGAAAATGTAACTTAACTTCAAAATTTACCAAATTTCTACATCTAGCATGCATAATCACATAGTAAAATCCAAGCAACCCTAACGATAACATCAAATCTATTTCCAAAACAAAAATCCACATTCTAAATATCCAAATATCTTTAGAATAAATTCAAAATTCGGCCAAAATACTTCAAAAATATAATGAAGACTGAAATTTTTAATCGAGGTGTAGGTAACACATAAAAATACCCCCTAGATGCTATCCCAATCGTGGATTTCCCATCGTTGAGGAACTGGAAAAAATTGATTTTTGGAAGAAAAATCAAAGGAGGGTTTTTCGGTTTGGTCAAATTTAGGTCATTTTAGGGTGTTTTTGGAAAGGTATTTCTGTGGGTTTTAGTCATGGTGGGTGTGGGAATGGATTGGTTTAAGAGATTTGTAGATTTGGGCCAAAAATTGGAGTTTATAAGGTTGTAGGTTGTAGGTTGAGTAGTGCAAAGCAGAGGAAGAAAGAAAATGGTTTGTGGGTAAATGTTTTAATTTTTTGTATGTACCATGTGGAATACACTGGATAGGTCAGAGTGAAGGTTCAATTTCTTTAGCATGGATCGTGTAATCTGGCATGGCCTGTGTCGTGCCTTGTTTATGTGGCACGGTATATGCCCTTTGATCTAGCTATTGTCGTTTTCAGCCCATTTGCCTCCATTTTCCCAAAAGCTATTTTTGTATCCAAAGTCATAAACACCCAGCCTAAATCCATTCTAATGCAAAGATTTTATGAATCATTTTCTAAAATCAAACCAAAATCAAAATCAAAGCAAACACAATAACACAAAAATTAGCAAAGCCTATATTTATTGTCATCATCACGACCTATTTTTCAAAAAAATTAAGATTAACTCGACACTACATTAGGGTCTCCGGAATCACCATATGCAATTCTACCCTCACTGATCTCCTTGTGGAGAGGTCTCTACATTTGCCTTGTCTTATACCTTACCTTAGTGGAGACAAATACCAAGTATGCCAATTTCTCAATGGTGTTGGAGTGTTTAGGTATTCTTGGTTAGGGGGGAGGGTAAGGAGGTTTTAATTCCTTCTATAATTTCTCAATGTGCTACACGTTAGGTTCAAATAGTGTAGCACAAAACTCATCTTTACGCAAAGATACACTAAAAACATGCTCAATATCCCCACTAACATTATTAACATATGTAATAATATCAAGCGCATTCAAAGACTCAATGCTCATTAGGTTAATTTAAAACACATGCCAAGATCAACTCATTCATATCACAAGCTAAACAAATACCGTTGCAAGAAATAGAAGAAATTGATGGATGCTTAGGCTTGTTAATCGCAAATCCAACTTTTCCCTCATCATTCTCTAGAGTCAAAGTTCCATTGTTTACATATATTTTTGTTCTTTCCATTTTGAGAAACGGTCTCCCCCATTAGGATTGGGGGGAGGGGTGCATCTCCCTTGTGCGAAATATCAAGAACCTAGAAGTCCGTCGTGAACGCAAGTTTTTATACCCCTAGCCAACACACCCTTTACTACTCCCTTAGGACTAGTTCGTGAATGATCAGCCAATTGTGTAATAACTCTAGTTTCTTGAAGTTCGCTTATGTTTAGGCTCGTAAGAAGGTAAAAGGGTACGACATTTATCGATGATAACAATCATTCATTCTTCTATAACTAAGGTACTGCCAAAGTTAATAGGGATAAAAAAATATTTTGGAGTCACCACACTTTTTAGGTAGTATTTTATGGCATAGGAAACATGACCTCTGATTTTCATTTCCCCTACTTTCCTAAGCTTTTTAAACCTTTTCTTGGTACATGTTTCCATTAATAATTTGCATATCTAATAATTTGAGCAAAATAATCAAGCAATGGAATATTTTACTCACACCTTCAGAAGAGTTTGATGAGGTTCTCATTGTCCACATCCTTGTTCACTTTTTCTCTCAAAGCCGTCGGACATGACAGTGACCTCTTTGAGTTTGGTTGTGGTGGGCGCCCTTGGAGACCTTGTGTATTTGGCTTCCTTATGCTCAATCTCCACTTAATTGGGGTTATCTCAACCAAGAGTTCCTCCTCGCTTCTAACGTTTGTGCTCTTGATTTCTGGGTCATCCTCTTACACGGCCTCCTTCTTTGCTTCCTTAACTTCCTTTCCATTTCTCAATGTGATGGTACTCACGTTTGGCCTCAAATTCACATCAGGTTGAGATGTAAGTTTTCCAGACTTTCTTACCTCTAGGAGGCTCATAAAAGTAGTTACTTGACCTACTTGAACCTTCAAGTTTTTTATGCTTGAAAAGACACTATTACCCAAATCTTCGACGTCACTTCTTATCCAGGCTGAAAAAATATCATTGCTCTTCGTCATATGAGCCATGGCTTCCATAAAATATTACCTTTTGGACTTGAGATTGCTAGATTGAGGGTTTGAATTCCCATCATGATGAGGCAGGAAATGCATGTTTTCTTAGAAAACTTAACACCATTTTAGATGCTTTAATTGGTGGATATTTAGGATTATAGGTATTTTAAATGATAGAGGGTTAAAACCACCTTGTTGGATTATTTATCACTCCTCTATTTTTGTAACCAAATGGGATTTTTCCTCTGTGAGTGGTCTTTATGTATTTTTGTGAGCTCAGATTGAAGATAGTCATTGAGTAATGCCACTTGAAAAATTGATAGTGGATAGAAGGCCAATCATAAGGTTGGTAGCAGAATGAAGGCCATTGGACTTAATGGTAGAAGAAAGAAGAAGTTGGAAAGGAGAAGACAAGAATGGAGCAAATCTTCAAGGAGAATAAAAAATGTTCATCGGGCACGAACCATGCAATATTATACGATTTGTGCCACCACAACTACACAAAACGGAGTTTCACTAAATGGAAAGTGCAAACATTCATGGTACGTATCAGATCGAAAGACTTTTGAAGACATCTCAAAAGATGGACCGTGTAATTTTAGACGGTATATTGTAGCTCAGATGCCTGGAATCAAGGCAAAGAGAATGGGCTTTGTAATTATGCATTGTCCGTTCTATAGTCACTTACATGGTCCGTGTTTTCCGGTTGACTAAGATTTTGATCAGCGGGTTTTAATCTTCACTCTCCTCCCACTGTGTAAAGTGGTCCAGAGCCGAAGCTGATATGAAAGCGAAAAAACACTATTTTTCGCTCTTTCTTCATTTATTACATAACTTCACCTCCAGGGTAGGGTTGTATTTTTTATCTTTTCTATTGTAGGGATGTTCTTTTGGGTTATCCCTGCATCAAAATTTTGGATGTTCTATCCACCCTGGATTGTAGGCCTTGGAATAGGGATCACATTTCTTGTCAAATCCTTGCTTTCATTAGAACCATTTCCCTTGAACCTGACTTTCTCTATAGGCCTTGTTTGCTTAAAACCTTTTTCCTTAATAGCCCACAAAATTGACTTCTACAATCGCATTGGCTTGCAATTGTGTACTAGTGTCGGTAGGGTGATCGAGTGAGCATATCCTACAAGATTTTTATTGATAGATTCCCCCTTCATAAATTCTTTCATCCTTGAATCAAGAGCATGGACTTTCTCCTGTTGCTTGGGGGAATGGGAATTCACATCCTCATTTACCTTCACCATCAATTGAGTCCTGAATTGTCGAGTTTCATTGACCATCTCTTCAAAGATTGTCATTGTATCCTTGGGGCTTTTGTTTTCAATGGATCCATTGCAAGCTATATTGACCATAATCATATCCTAATCTGATCAACCTTTGAAGAAGTAGTGCACCAAATCCTCACCCTTTAACGGGTGATAGGGCAACTAGCAAGTAGCCTCTTGAATCTTTCCTAATATTCATACAATGTTTCATTGGGGTTTTAGGATGACCCCGCTGACTTGAATGTTAGAATGAACTTCTCGAGGAACTTTCTCTTCATATCCATCCATTTTATGAATCACCCTGGACGAAGATAATAAAGCCAAACTTTAGCCATGTCTTTCTGTGAGGACAGGAAGGCCCTTAGATTTTAATACCGTTCCGATACACATTACGTCTTCATGTTGGTGCACTCCAAATGGGTCTTGGATTAGTGCTTATTTGGATCCTTATAATTTATACTATGGAATGTAGTGAGATAGTGGATCATTCATAACTTGAGCTTGCAAGTCACATTTGGGGGTAGCGGTGGAAAGATGATACAAAGAGGTTGACTCTCTAAATTGGGAGCCATCAACTCCCTCAAAGTGCAAGTGTTTTTGGCGATGATGTTTTCCTCAACTGCAGGTGGTGGTTGTTAAACATCCGCATATGTTCTTGGTCTTTTCCTCAATCTCCTACGAATACCTAAGAGGTTGGGTATGTAGTGTAATGGTTCTAAGTTATTATCATTGGTACATACCATAAACAAGAGCTAAAATAGCACACATTGCCAGCAAAAAACAAACACAGTGCTAGTTATAGCAAAGCACAACCAATCAACAAATAGCTCAATTAAACTAAAACTAGAAAAAACTCTACAAAACTAGGTTACTTATCAAATAAACGCACCCTAATTCCCTAGCAGCGGCTACAAAATTTGACGAGTAACCGAGAGTGCTTCAATAAAAGATAATAATTTAAATTCACCCCCCCCCTAATTACTCATAACTAATTGTAAGTCATGTGTCATCCTCGAAGACAAAGAGGTTTACGCGATAGAGTCACGTAGTAACCCACACAAGCTTCACCAAGTTTATGTTTAGTAAACAATGGGGGCTGTGTGAGTAATTATCTAACAAATACTAACATGAAAAATTATATAAAAATATAGATAAGATAGTTAAGAGCCTTGGAGGCATTTGTATCACATGTTTAGTGTTTGAATTTTATCCTCAATTTCTATTCACATAAAAGACATAATTTATAATATATGTTTTTATCACACAGTGTGGAGAGGTTGATTCATCAGGAACTCCCACAATAATTAATATCCCGATTCCATCATCATCCTAAAACTTTCATATCTCTAGATATAGCTAAGGGTGCGCTTTACAATTCCACCACTAGCCCTCACTCTTGGGGTTAATAAACTTGAAAATGCGCAATAAATTAAACTCGGGAGTAGCATGGCTTACCAAGACCTACAGTGAAAATTTTAAGGCACATCATGTACAACCCAAAATATCATTAAATCTTTAATAATCTCTATGGATATTGTCAATGTAGTTGCTACAAAAAGTTATATGAACTTCATAACTAACCTATGACCCCAACAAGATCCACAACATTACCGACCCACTCGCCATGTAACTATTGTATCATCCATAGACAATCCCACTTAAGTAATTAAGGCAAATATAATAAAAGAACCAATAATCATGCATAGTTATCACTCATAAACATGACCTTTACATTGACCTTTGACGAAACACGAAAAAGATAAAACCATTTCGTGTTCATTCCGACGCTAGTGCTAAATCATGCATTAATCTTAATTGGTTGTACATCCTAACCTTAATCATGCATAATCATATCCATAAGCATTATAATAATGATAAGAAAGGCATAAGTAGGATGAATCTAAGAATCTCACAAATATCTAATTAAACATGTTTAATAAAATCTCCCAAGTATTAAAATACTATAATCTAATAAAACCCATAGCAAATTTGGATTTGAAAGATATAGATGAAATTAAATGAAGGAAAAGAGGAAAGAATAGTACAAAGGATAATGTTCAAATTCGCCTCTTCTTGCTTTGTCTAAAGGACAAAGGGTTTCTCTTTTAAGTAAGAGGAGAGAGAAGGAAAAAATTTCAGTCAAGCCCTAGTTAACACGGCCAACACAATTTATTCTAGTCAAAGCAGACCATGCCTAGATATCTAGGATGGACCATGTATATATTTACATGGTCCATTTCTTAGGACTTGATCTTAGATCTTGATTAACACTAATGATTACATAAATAGATTAATTTTATATGGTCCATTTCCCTAGGACCGTGTCCTTGGCTTCTGAGTACATGGATCTTGTTTATTACACGGTCCATTTCCAGGTTGAGCTTTCAAACCTTGATGCAAACTTCTGAGTGAAATGGTCTGTGCTGTATGAACATCTTCCAGACCTTGGATTCAAAACTTGATCTTTTCCTTCTCTTCATTTCTTCCGATTCTACCAATTTGTAAAGTGGCCTTCAATCTTTTACCAACTTATCCATTGTCCTTCTATCTTATACCATTCTTTCGAATGGCTTTCTCCGATGATGGTCTCCAAATAGGATCACAAAACAAGTATAAGTTGAGCAAATCATGGTGGTAAACACATTAGAAACTAAATGCTCACAAAATATGTATGTTAGGGAAAATAGCCCCAGTAGGTGATTCTTACCAGCAATCATGTAAAACACCAAATAATCCAATTAACCACAAATAAAACAAGATGAAAAGGTATGTTAATTTTGGTAGAAAACATCAAAATCATGTTTCATCAGTATTCCATGCATGAATTCTTCCAAAACATTCAATAACACATTATGGATAATACTTCAAGGTTTAGTGAAAAAATAGCACTAAAACCGTGTCCACAACCTTAAGAAGGTAACCATTATGTAGGTCAGGAATCATATTATATATATGATAGGAAATGTATGAGATCAATACCTAATGCATGTCGAACCTTGATCGCGAAAGTTGAACCTTGCTTTGTGACGGTGCTCATACAAAATGAACAACCCGGGGGCACTAGGGGAGAAACTACAATGGTAAAATCAGATCAAAAGGTTTAAATAGAGTATTGAGAAATGACATAAATAAAATGAAGGAATACCTACCTTTGTATTTATAGGGATTAATCAAAGACAGATCACCTAATCACGTTAGATTGAATATATACTTACCTTTTGGGAATAGTTATCTTAACATTGTAGATTTTCCTTACATTTGTTATACATTAATTGTTTAAAGAAATATCATACGAGTCTGAAAATGAGATCTTCCGCGGGATGAATTAGCTTCAACCAAGCAGGAAGTGTGATATGGCCTTAGACCTATGAGTGGAGTAGTGGTTGAGCTTTCTCCTTAAGGGAGATATTTGGCTGCGACCCTTATCAGTAGCCCTTAACAGAGCCAAATGTTGAGATTATGTGAGGACTACCTGTTGTCTCATATAGAGTTCCAGAAGGTTGTGTGTTATAAATGCTTATTTGATCTTCCTTTCTCAAGATAGATGTATATCTTATGAACCTTTTTTGGAGTTTTTTTTGTTAGTGAACGCTTCACGTGTCATGTCATCCAACTAGGTGAAAGGACAATCCAAAACACCAAGCACTCGTTCGCTAGTTTTTGAGGCAGCAATAATTACCCCCGAACTAAACATCTCTTGAATAGATAAATACTTTTCCCTGCAAAAATTGATTTTCACTATATTACCATTGATTTCACCAATGGTATTTTTCATTGTCACTACTTCCTTTGTTGCAATTATCAATAACGCATTTTGAGAAGTTTTCCAGTAAGTATATTTTCTTCCAGCGCATTCATGCCTACTGTGCAGATCTAAATCTCCTGTGTTATTACGTTTGGGCACTCCACCACGAATGCTTCTCCCTAGGCCTAAAAAAGTAAAGGGGGATGAAGCACCTTATCGATGGCTCTAGGGTTTCAAATAGCTAACCCTACTTTGCTACTCTAGCTATCTTTATTCGTAAACCTCCGGGCCAATTTTCTGACTAAGACTAGTGTATGGTCGATCGCAATGTTGATTTGGAAATTCATGTGCACACACCCACATGGTTACGTACTATCGTTACCTCAAGCACATCTTGGTTTCCTTCCCCGGGGGATATCAATAATTGTGCCAACTTGAAAGTAAACTACAGTGTGTGCCAGTCTTAGTGTGACAATCATGCAATTAATAGGAACATGATAAATAAGCCAACATAATAATCACAAACACATGGAAATAGGTATATCTAAGGACTCTCACAAAAAAACATTAATTCATGGATACAAATGCAAACCTCAAATAAATAAACCCTTCCCTAAGCATTGAATCCAAATATTTCGTTGGATTCAATGTCCCATTTTGAACTTCTGATTTGCTCGCCCCGCGTTGTTTGGTGCTGGCCGTTGGCTGGAAAGACTTTTTACTCAGTTGAAAGCTCGGGCCGTGTCATTTTGCACCCCGTGGACTAGTCTTCACATCAGGAACTTGAAACAGCACAGACCGTGTGAAACAGTGTGATTTGCCCCCATACTTAGCCCTTGGAGCAAACTTTGGGAACACAGGAGGCACGACACGGACCGACATGTCCTATGTTGGCTTGCATGGTCCATGCTAGGCATCCCAGGCACAAGCCGTGCTAGCCTAGGTTGGCTCGTGCCAGTCGGCCGGCCGACTGGCTGATTCTGCTGGTCGGTACCGTTTTCCGTTCTTGACCTTCTTGAACTCCAAATCCCCCATTTCCTGCTCAATTCCATTTACTACCATGCATTTAGGTCTGTGGCCTTCAATCTAGTACCATCC
>JAULKJ010185832.1:0-14270 GCA_032355405.1 Rubia balearica
TGATAATACTACCTACAAATACCCTCTACTACCATGGCTCTGATACCATCTGGGGCGAGCTTGGCCTCTAGACTCGGATTCACAGATTTACTTCAAGTTCAGATTAGCCTAGTTATTACTTAGATTAAACCATTTGGGGTGAGCTTGGCCTCTAGACTCGGATTCACGGATTTACTTCAAGTTCATATTAGCTTAGTTATTACTTAGATTAAACCATCTGGGGCGAGCTTGGCCTCTAGACTCGGATTCACGGATTTACTTCAAGTTCATATTAGCCTAGCTATTACTTAGATTAAATTCACTGATTTACTTCAAAGCCATACTAACCTAGTCACAACTTCGTCCAATGCTAAAACGGTCTGAAACTTAGCCTGAACGCCTACCCCGCATGCAATTATTCACGAGAATAAACTATATAACACTTGAGCAGTATTTACGTAACATGATTAATGCTGTTTCGATCATCGATATCATCATATATAGGAACAAAAATCCTATTCTAGTGTTTGTGACACGTAGTGTAGATGAAGGTCAAAATGCCCCCTTATCTGTCACATAAGGGTGCGTCCATAATATCTTCCATTGGTCTCACCTTCATAATTAGAGAAGTTCAACAACGACACTGACTTACTGCGCAGGTCAGATTCCTCTCCATGTTATTACGTCCTGTGCGGATCACTACGATCACTCTATCCCTAGGCCTATAGAGGAAAATGAATTAGGCATCTCATCATTGGCTCTAGGGATACGAAGATAAACCTAGTTCACTACTTTTTCAATCTCCGTCCATAACCATTCGGACCAACTTTTCGGCTTACTAGTGTATGGTCGATCATAATGTTAACTCGGCAACCCCCGTGGACACACCCACACGATTTCAGACAGTTGTTACTCCAAGCATATCTAGGTTTCCTTCCTCGGGGTGTATCATTAATAGTGTGAACATGAAAGTAGATTACTGTGTGAGCCAATCTTAGTGTGAAAATCATGCAATTCACAAGAATATAAAGAACAAGGGAACATAATAATCACAAATTCACAAAACAAACATTAATACATGAATACAAACATAATCCCCTAGTAAATAAACTAATACCTAAATATTGAAGCAAGTATTTCATTGGATTCAACACTATTGGGCAAAAGAAAAATAAAGAGAAGAAAGGAAAAGAATCTAGAGAGAAAAGGGGAATTTTCTCTCTCTAGCCAACTCGTGAAATCTATAAATGAGCATTAACACAAACCCTAGTATACATAGGTCAATATATATAGTAATAGGGAATTCCGAAAATGGCCTAGAAACCTTAGCAGCCACAATTTAGTGGCCAGTGAAAACCAGCACAGTCCATTCAAGGTGATATCGACACGGGTTATACAGGGTCATGCTTGCACAGACACACAGACTAGAATGGTCCATGGGCCTTTGTATGGTTTGAAACTTTTGATTAGATTATCTGTGTCGTTGGGCTCGCCCGTCAGATGGAAGGACTTTTTTCTCAATAAAAAGGTGTGTCTCGTGCTATTTTTCACACCCTGTGGGCTGGTTTTTCTTTTAGAACCTGGAATGATGTAGACCATTCAAATAGAGCGGTCGGACCCATACTTAGTCATTTTAGAGTGATTTTGGAGCATTAGTGTCGCGGCTTGTATGGATGTGCATGACCCATGTAATGGGTGGTGCACGCCCAGTGCAAATAAATATTCACGGGCCATGCTAGCCACTTTGCACGGACTGTGCAAGGCTGAAGTTAGCTAGTACAAAGGCTTGTGATAGCCGGTTGGTGCCATCTTCAGTTCTTGATCTCTTGAACTACAAATCCACCTTTTCTGGGCTAAATTCCATCTACTACCATGCTTTGAAGGCCATGTGCTTTAATATACTACCACTCTTTCGGATAATTTTTTATATCTTCTTCCATTCTTGTGAATAGGCTTCAAATGTATTCTACCACCCTCGTGGATGGGCTTCTTCAAAATGATGAAAAAGTCCTCACGAGCAACCTACTCGTAGGATCACAAAATAGAATCTAGGTGCTCGTGATTACAAAGTATCCATTATCTTCAAGTAACTCTACAAAATTAGGATTTAGACGAGGAAACCAATAATGGTCGTCTAAACCCTTTGTTGTGTAAACCTAACTAAAACTAGCAATAAACCTAAGAAAATATGATAATAAGTGTGTCGAATGCATTGGTTAAACCAGACATAAAGGTGCACATTAATGACACTGATAAGGTGGGATTTGATATTTATAATTCTAAACTTGATTCACCTAATTCCTCTTCTGTGTGCAAAATCTTGCATGATTGATAATGAATATTTCCTTCATGGTGTTCTTTATGATAGTGATAAAGATAACCTATATGATGAGATTCTTGATGCGTATGTAAGTGATAAAAGAAACCCTACCTTGCGCTTCAATTGTGATGATCATGTCAATGAAACTTATGCTTTTCATGATGTTAGTGATAACTTATCTATTTTTGGATTGTTTTTCGATGCTCACAAACATGCATTAGTTAGTGGAGAGTGGCTAGGACATAAAACATCCTCGACCACATCCTAAACCCAAGGAACTAGCTAAGAACTCATCATTGACGAGGTATGGATATTCAGTCTCTATGGTGAGCAAAGCGCTTAAAGTTAAGGATGGCACTTGGTGGAGACCACTACACAATGATGTCATCATGGGTGAAGTTGCTGATTGAGACTCCGGGGATCCAAAGGTAGGTTCTTTTTTATTAAAATACATGAAGAAATAAGTCGTGAGGACGGTAATAAAATTACGTACTCTTTCTTGCACTGTTTTGTTATCTTTCTGTACATAGTTTTTGCATATTTTTGTATGTGACAAAGAATCTTGGAATGAAACTCTTGTTGATTGATAATTTTTGAGTTCGAATCTCATCTTTTTGGGTGTAAATAAACAGGACATGTTGAGTGACAGTTTATTTTTTGGAAAATAGAAGGAACTAGGGAAAAAAGGTTATGTTCACACGAAGCCTCGTGTTAGATCCCTTTAGTGTGTCACGCACCCTTAGCACAAGGCTAATCATGTTTCATGCCTTGTGTGGCTACACTATTTGGGCTAAAAATGCATAGTTTTTAAAAAAAATGAATGTCAAGCCAATACATGCATTTTTGGCCCATTAATTCACCAAATTTTTTATTCCCTAGAATTGTTGATGTAAATAATACTATACTAAATATCAACACCTCCTGTATGCATTAATTAAAGGGTACTTTTATCCCCTATATTTTTTAATTAAAAAATGCCATCCTTAGAGCATGTACAATGGGGTCCCGAATTGAGACCGAAATCCCCCCTACCCACAATGGGGGCTTAGAGCGAGCTACATCAATCCATCCCGCCCCACCGGCTCAACAAATTGAGCCCGAGTAATGTGTAGGAAATGGCAGGCAAACCACGTGCATGGGCCTGGGCGCTTTGTCGCGCCTTCTTTTCATGACCAAGGGCCCCACCCATTTTTAAATTTGTTTTTGAAGCTGATTGGGACATGTAGCCCAATTAGGTGGTGCTATGTGTCCTAACTGAATTTTTTAAAAATAGTTTTTAGAATTTTGGAAATTTATTTTGTTCCATTTTTAAAAAATGGAAAATAATTGTAAAAAATCTGATTTTTTAAATCTAAATTAAATTTTTAATATTTTTAAAAATAAAAATTACATTCTTTAAAATATATATATATATGTGGTTCTTTTAAATTATGGTTCATAAAATAAATTTTAAAAATTGAAATTAATTTCAAAAATTAAATTTGAAAAAACAGAATCCAATTCAAAATTATTATAGGTGTATTATTAAATTTCACATTACAATATAGTTTGTTTGGAAAAAAATTTAAATTAATTATTGAAGGTAAAATTAATGAGTAGGATAGAGAGAATCAAGTGGGGTCCATGAAGTGGTCTGAAAGTGGTCTCAACCATTGTGGTGAAAAAACTGGAGTGATTTACTTGTGGGCTCAATTGTTGTGGTGGAAGAGAGATTGATTATTTAATGGACTGAAACTGCAAGAGTGGGCTCGGAGCGGGGCTTTGCATTGTACATGGTCTTATCTCATTTGTACCTCCCTCTTGAATCTCCTTTTTTAGAGGAGAATAAATGCTGAAAATAAGAATCCATAGTACATTGCTCCACCATTAGGAAATATTTTGCTCATTCAAGTCACTCAAAAACACTCACTCTCGGTCCATCTTATGTGAATTTTACAACTCTAAGTTTCAAATTCCGGGTAATCCTTTTAGCTCTATGTTTACTAGCTTTATTTAGCATGATAATGTTGTGATAAAGAACTTGAATCTCGAAAAATGATTGATGTGTTTTTGAAAAATGCTTGAGTTGTACGAGTGATCCTGTGGTGAATTAAGTGTGATGGAAGTAAATGTTGTCATGCATTGATGGTATGATCTTCATTGCTTGTGGTGGTTTAGGAGGAATGATTCTCGATTGCATGACCTTATTGATTGAATGCTATGATTTTCCATGAGATTGTTTTTTAGGAAGAACGAATCTTTGTTTAGTAGCCTTTATGTTAAGATAGCATGATTTGGAAAATGTTGGCTTTTTGGAAAGGGTGTTCTTCTTGAATGATACTTGATGCATGTCTTGGTATATTTTTGCATAATAACCTTCTTTCTTGTTGTGATAGAATGGCTCCAAAGAGAAGTAGGTCGGAAAAGGGAATAACTTCCCGGGGTAACAGAGGGAGAGGCCGACCAAGGTTGGGAGACAAGAGCCAAAAAATTCCCTTCCTCCCAATGCATCCTTTGTTATTGAAGAATTCATAGGTTTGACCACCATTTTTTACCACCATATTGGAGATGAAGTTAGCATACAAGGAAACCTTGGGAGCTCTAGGTCTACTCTAACCGGTCACTTATTTTCTAGGCTGAATATGCCTTGAGGGTTTTTTAGACAAGCATTCCAAGACTTACATAAGGTGGATTTTGGATTTTTGAGAAACTTTGGGGAAAGCAACGGAAAATGAAAGAAGAGGGTCATCCATTTCTACTTTGATAACAAAGAGTACACTATGTTGCATCATGACATTGCCTAACCATTCAGGTGGAAGTATGGTAAGAAGATTCCGATGAAACACTGGCAAGGCCTTCCATTTTTATTGAGCACTTTTTAGTGGATTCTTTCATACGCACAGAGGAAGCATGCTAAAGAGTACCACAATTGTTCATCCAGAGTTTTGGTATGTCCAGCTACTACTAACCATGGGGGTACTCTATCACGGAGAGGTCTCACAGTGTCCCAATCCAGACGTCCAAGTATTTTGGGAGATAAAAATGGAGGGAAACAAGAAAAGTGGCAAGATACCAATATAAGGAATGATCATACTCTTAGCCCAACATTTGGGGCATTCGGTTCCTTCTTCATTTGCATTGGCGAACTTAGTTCGTTCAGGTCGTGGTACAATATGGATAGATTGGCGAGGGCTTCGTTGTTTCTACCACAACCTTGGAGGATCGATTTGTGTGATCGTACCCTGCCTCCATGGCCCGCCCCCTCCCAACATTGATAATAAACCATGAGAGAACTACTAATAGCCGATAAGGGAATGTGAGACAAAGATAGAGATTTGTTCGTGGTTCCCGTTCCTATAACTATTCTACAAAGAATGGTAGATAGCAGAAAGTACCAGGGCTGTCCACAAAGATTTTAGGAATCTTGTAATCTACTAAACACAACCATGGTCAGGTCGTCAATCTGATCACGTGTTAGGAATAAACAATGTTGTGAAAATATTCATTTGGTGGGCTTTTTCAACTATCAACTACAAGCATGGTCAATGTTATTTCGACAATAGTTTTCATCAAGTATAAGAACTACACCTTATTGTAGAGTTTGTGTGGCGTGGTGCGGACAGTGGTTGAAACTTCCCCCTATCAATCACATAGAGGTGTGTATATAAAATCTTCCAACAGCCTCTCTTCCACAACTAGGGAAGGCAACAAAGGCCGTGGCACATTGAGCAGGCCTAATTCCCCCCTGTCCGATTAACTCTCTGGCAGAACGGTAAGAATGAACTATCCCTAGACATATAAATGCAAAGGAAGTAGCCATCTTATCGATGGATTCCAGGATCAACAAAATAATCCTAGTTTGCTACCTACTCAATTTCTACCCGCAATCCTTCAGACCTCTTTGATGGGCTAACTAGATGTATGGTCGATCGTGATGATTATCAATGGTAACCTTCATGCACACGCCAAGTTCTGGACTATCTTCACCCTAAGCGCATCTACGTTTCCTTGAACAGTGAGTAGCAACAGTGCTTATCATGCAATTTATGAGAATATTAAGAACAATCTAACATAATGATCACAAAACATATAGAAATAGGTAGATCTAGAAATCTCACAAAATAAACATCAACACGTGAATAAAAATATGTTCCCCAAACTAGATCCCTACTCCCTAAGCATTGAACCCCCAAGTATTTCATTATCTTCAAAGCCTATGGGGAAAAGAAAAACAAAAGGATGAAAATAAATTTAACTAGAGAGAAGTGAGAATCTTTTCTCTCTCTAGCGACCTACTAAGATCTAAAAATGAGCCTTCTTTTCTAAACCCTAGTAGACAAAGGTCTCTATATATAGTAGTAGGGAATTGGGCCAAAAAATAGGCAGAAAAAGTGCCTGAAAACCCTAGCAGCTGCTGGGGCCTTGTGCTGGCATGGGCCGTCGGTCCTATCACGGGCCGTGTATCGTGCTGGGCCTTCCCGTGTCATCAAGCGTGGGCCACCGGTTGAGTCTTCATTTTGCACTTTTCTGATTCACGCCATGCATTTTTTATGCGCCCCATTGGCTGGAATCTGGTTTTCCTTAGAACCACTACATGTCCCTCATCATTCTTCACACCCCGGTGGATGGTCTTGGCATTTTTGACTTGAAACAACTCGGGACATATTTAGCGATTTTGGAGTAAAAATAGGGGTCCCTCGTGCCAGATTTTCACATGGCCCATTCCAAATGGTACGGGCCATTCCAAGGCTTCCTAACATGGGCGTGATGATTGGTGCAGGCCATGCTCGCCTTCGGCCCACGCGCGAGCTTGTGCGGTCCGCGCCGGCCGTGGCTGGTTTACTTCGCTTAGTTCTTCACTTCACTGTGTGTGAACAGTTGGTCCAATTTGGGAGTTCTTGTAGTCGATTATATACTGCTCAAGAAGAGGAAAATAATACTAACACACTCAGTTCGGATTCTTCTCATATTTTTCCAGAACTACGTGCAAACTCAAAAAATGGTCCCTCACTACCATAGAAACACCCCTCCGGCACCAAGTTTTTTGCCACCATTTTTTGAAAATCGGTGCCCAAAATATATTAGCACTAGTATTTTAACATTAGCACCGGTTTTTTGAAAACCAGTGCCAAAAATTTACCAAAATTTAACACCAATTTTAAAAAATCGGTGCCTAAGTAAAAAACTGGGTGCTAAATTTTTTAAAATTCAACCATGCCGCAAAAAATTTCAAAAAATAACCAAAATTTAGCACCGGTTTTCCAAAATTGGTGCCCATGTAAAAAACCGGTGCTAAAATTTTTTAAATTCCATCATCCCCCTAAAAATTTTCAAACATTCGCCAAAATTTAGCACCAGTTTTTAAAAACCGGTGCCTATGTAAAAAACTTGTGCTAAAATTTTAAAATTCAACCGTCCCACCAAAAATTTCAAAAAATTCCCCAAAATTTAACACTGGTTTTCAAAAACCGGTGCTAAAATTTAAAATTGAATCTTCCCTGCAAAAGTTTTTAAAAAAATTCCAAAATTTTCATTAGATGGGCAGCTGCGGGTAGCCGTTCTAAGCTAAATTATATTTTTGCTTAAATTTAAAAATTATTTACTTATTTTGTTGATTTTAACTAATAGCTAAGTTGATTTAAATTAATCAATTATCAACCTTTATTGACTTAATATATACAAATAAGAATTAAAATGTTTGACGTTAACTAATTAACACCCAAACTTTAATTGATTTAGTATATATAAATACAAATAAAAATGTTTGATTTTAACTAATTAATATCCCTTCCATTCACCCATACATGCCCAAATCTCAAAGTCTCGACCGTATATTATTCAATTAAATTTTGGCGTCACCAATTTTGTGATTCGCCAATTTCAAATTTCTTGGAGGGACCTAAGTGCAAAAGGTAAAAAACATCACTCGTAACTCCAAATTGAAATCCGCTTGAACGTGGTGCTTCTCTATTCTCCCCCATTTTATTTTCAAAATCTGTAACAGAATATTTATCATCGATCGGGCACAAGCACATATCTGTAATCTTTTCGGATTTCTCTTCCTTACTTCTATGTAATCAACTCTAAGTTACTCTGGAACATCTACTACCACTTTAAAAGTATTGTATCATTCTCAATTTGGAATCTGTGGTTTGGTTGAAATTGGTTCCTTTTTGAAAAACAGTATCCAAGTGTGCCTCTCTTACTTAGGGATATTAAAAGCATGATTTATGATGCATATGCAGTAAAACCGTTCCACATCTTTCATGAGCATGACATTGAGCTTGCATCAAATGGTTGTTTCCCTTTATGGTTGAAACCTGCAAAACCCAATATAGTTTGCGTTACATGGAAGAAGCCTATCACGGGTATTAAATGTAATGTGGATGCCTCATGGAACTACACCACAAAAGAGACAGGTTTAGGAATATTTTTCAGAGATATAAATGGCTCCCTTCTATCACCTATGTGTCAATATATAAAAGTTGATTCTTCAATACATGCAGAAACGCTTGTTCTTAGTATGGGAGTTAATATGGCTCACACTTTATATGAAACCATTTGCTTTGAATCTGATTCTCTCCAAGTGGTAAATATGGTTACCAAACTGAATAATGCTCACTTAAGCATCTTTGAGCTAGCGGATAGTGTGCATATGAAACTGGGATCAATGAATATTATACATACTCTCAGAGAGGGAAACACAGTGGCCGGTGCATTACCAAAACATGCTCTATCAGAGAAACTTACCTCTACTCTTCATTTCTCACAACTGCCAGATAGAATTCAAGGTTTAATAAATCTGGACAAATATGGAATTCAATCCTTGAGATTTAACTACTAGATTAGATGCTACTCATTAGTTTTTTGCTTCCTTCTCATAGGTCTTCAGAGCTGAGGCATGAAGGGATTCTTCAATCTGGCTCAGGTTACAGCTGCGGAAAAATGACAAAGGGTCTGAGGATTTGCTGACTAAGGTTCACAACCTTAGGAGCACCCTGCTTTTCATCACTACAGAAAAGACCAGTATATACTTAATTTTTTGACTTTACACATGGGTAGGATTATTCTCATAAACAATGGTTTAAGTTCATAATCCTACAACACGATTCCTATTTTGTAAAGAATATCTACTCTCTTCTAGTTACAGCTCATTTCCCGATCCGTCCTACCAAATACTAACACTGGATGTGGAGGTATTTGCGTAGGAACATTGGGAAATCTACATCCTATATATTTTGTAATAGTCTTTTTATTTTTAAAGTTATGGGGTGCCTATGAATTCCCTTCATCTCGATGAGATGATTTAAACTTTAAAAAAAAACCTCAATTAGCGTTTTCCCACAATTCACCAAAAAAATATATTATTAATATTTTTATGTTTAGGTAAGAATAACAAAAATCATGTATGTTGGAGCAATGGATAATGGGGAAACACAACTTTGGGCCATAGTGTAATTTTCCAAAATTGTGTACAAATAATCAATGTTGACTTTCGACGCCCTTCCAGTCACCCATACATGCCCAAATCCAAAATTCACAATCGTATATTATTCAATTGAATTTTTACATCGCCAATTTTGTGATTCGACAATTCCAAATTTCTTGGAAGAACCTAAGTGCAAAAATTAAAAACATTACTCGTAACTTCAAATTAAAATCCGCTCGAACGTGGTGCTTCCCTATACACCCCCATTTTATTTTCCAAATCCGTGACGGAATATTTATCATCGATCGGGTACAAAAACATATCCGTAATCCTTTCTGTGATATTTACAGCTAAATCCCTTCTTCAAATTTTGTATAAACTCTATTTAAAATATCATACTTATATAATACTTGTAAATTATCTATTATAGCATTGGTCTCATCGAGGACATTACTAGATGGATCTTCCTTGCCAATTATCAGACAATCAATTATAAATCTAGCATTGAGAGAATTCAACTACATAACTCATTGTATCACTTAAAGGTATATACATATCTCTCTTTATAACATGCAAGGTTACATACTTAAAATATTTTCTAATGTGTAACATATTTCGATTTACATAATAATTTATTTTCTATTCATTTTATAAAGAACTCATCTCTTAAAACACGGTCTTTCCATAAATTATGAAAATACCAAGGTTGTAACTACAAAGTAGAATAAATGAAGATAAATTTTTTGGGTTGCATTAATCAGGTCATAAACTTTTAACTACTATACATTACATAGTAAACTTTTAAAATCGCAACTAAAACCTCTTACCTTTCTATTATTATAATTAAACCCTATATTTTCATAGCCTATGGAAAGATGATCTTTCCCAAGAATGTGCCTTTTACAATTACTTATAAGGGAAAAGTGCAAAATGATCATTTTAAATTGAGGAAGTGCATAAGTGATCCTGTAAAATTAAAAAGTACTAAACTAACCCTAAGATTTTAAGCACTGGTGCAAATATAACCTAATTGAACTATTCCGTTATAGACTAAAGTAATTCAGACATTGACCTAATTTGAAGAGAAAAAATGCACTTAAACTTAAAACTAAAAATCTATTGACCATTATAAGCCCAAACTTCTTCTTCTTCAACTTCAAAAAACATAAACATGTTGTCACCGAGCACTTCCACCGCCTATCCCCATCTCCTACCACCCACCACCTATCCCCTATCGCCCATAACCCTATCTCTTATCCACCACCTAATAAACCCTAGCTCATATGCCCGCCTCCGCCAATAGCCCTTGTCGTTCATCCCCCCAACACTGTTTAACCCCCACCACTCAGCTTCCTAGTGTCGTCCTCATCTCTTTCCCCAGCTTTTCCAGCTAATCCCCTGTAATCATCAGCCTCACATCGGGTCATTTTTTGTGGATCTAAGTTTCTAGTGTACACGAGGGTGGTTTGAATGAATGGTTGAGCTATAGTCTTGGTGGTAGTTAGGAGGAGCAGTGGTGGTGGTGTGTGGGTGCGGGAGGGGGGGTTTGAGAGAAAGAGATAAGGACAGAGGGTTGGGTCAAGTTTAATTGTAATTTTAAGCAGTGGTGGGGTGGTATAATGGTCATTTTACTTATTTTGAAAATTTTGTGGTTGGCATTTCAATTAACGAATCCAGGTTATTTTTGCACTTTCAAAGTTTAGAAGGTTATTTCTTCACTTTTACCACTTTTCTCTACTTATAATAAAACATTTACTTTAATTCATCCTTTCATTCTATCTCTTACTAATCTCCACGTCACTAATATCACTTTATAGTATATATATACACACACATACATACACACATTTTTATTTTATTTTTAAAAGTCCAAATTTTCAGTAACACCTCTAGAATATATATATGTGTGTGTGTGTGTGTGGGGGGGGGTGGGTTCAAGTGAGAACACCATTTTATGTGAGAAAATATTATTATGTGAGAACAGATCTTGACTTACATCTGATGGCATTAATTTAATGGGGGTAAAAGTCAAATTCGCGGATCTTATTCAGACTTTTTGCGGGTCGTAAGGATTTTCAGGTCTTTCCTCCGCTGCCTCTGCGCTAAACCCCAGTCCTCACCACCTCTGTCGCGAAACCCCGCTCCATCCTCCACCGCCTCCACCTTTGCCACCTTCTATCTTACCACTCCTTAGCCATCGCCACCCGCTCCATCATTGTCCTCCTCCATTGGTTCGACAGCTCTTCGATTCTGTAGTTCGAAAGATTTCTGATTCGGATCCCTATTATCACTGCTGTAAAACAAGCTCTCCGATTTCAATCACCGGTATCTAGGTCTTGAAACCATACTCCACGCTGTCTCTGCCTATATTCCTGATTTAGATTCTTGTTTGTGTTTGCTCAATGCACGGTTGTTCGTTTAATTAATTTAGATTCTCAATGTACAGCTCTTCAAACTTTACACTAGTTGATTGCATTCTTGTTCTTATTCACTTTTTTCAATGTAGCATTTGAAGCTAAACAAATTAGGGATCGACGACTTTCCAATTCTGATCACTGGTACAGTGCTCTATCTTAGTGTCTTGATTCCTGGATATATTAGTATTATTTGTGTCTTATTTTGCTGGAAACTGCAATGCAGTAACCCTGTCATTATGTTATGTTAATGCTTAAATTGATTATGTTTCCAAATACTTCTCATTTGCAAAAAGTTTAAATGGAACATACCATTCTTGTAGATGAAGCACAAAGTCCCTTGCCAAGTGAGTTTATTTCCTATCTTGAGTAGTAAATGTAGGAAGATGTGCTTATGCATTCTGAATGCATTCAGAAATGCATGCTAGTACTATGCATTCTTGCTATCCCAGTACCATAAAAATGGTGATTTTATGTGGTACAAAAATGGTTATTTAAAGTCAAAATGGTGAAATGACTGAATCAAAACTTTTTTTATGCTGCGTGATGACTACTGTGTGATGTCTTTTTTTATATTTTTTGTTGAATTTATTGCATATAACTAAGTTGTGCCATGCTGATTACTGCATTTACTATTTTGTTGTTGTTTGGTGCAGATTTGGAAGGTCCAAGAGATATCACACCTAATGTGTTGAAGTCCGCGACGGGTTTGGATGGTAATTTTTTAAAGTCTAATTCTGCCTAATCATTGCATTGCCATCAGAAGTTGAGAAGAGGTGGTGATCGCCCCTCATCAGCTGGTTGCTCCTTTTGGACAGCGCTGGGGTGGTTAAGGGCTGTGTTTATATAGCTGGTTTTTACGAATAATTAGAGCCTCATTTGATATACCGTACGTTAACCATGTTTCTGAGAAAGACATTGTGAAATAAAAAACAAACTTAGCATCCAACATGTTTAGAAAAATAGCAGTTGCTCTGTTTTAATGCTTCTGATTCTGACAGGTGTTCTTTTTGTTATTAACTTTAAGAATGCATCAACTTTGTATGGCACTAATGTTTGATTTCCTGAACAGAGGCAGCTAATAAGTAATTTTCCACCCTTATACATGTTTCCTAACTACTAATTAACACCAAACAATCTGCATCTTTACTATGCATGTGCACAAGTTTGGGAATATGAAACTTTTTAATCCCAGTTTCAGGGTTCTATATCCTCTCAGTTGCATCCACAGTGTTCTTTGTGACCAAAACTTTTAAATTTGATTACTATGTTGTGTTGTGTTGTGATGTGCTTGTGTTTGTGCTTATTACTGTGCAGTGCTTGTGCTTGTTTAAAATATAAGAAGTTGACATTTAATTTAAGGCCAGTTCACAATTAATCATTTATTGATTAAAAGGATAAGTAACTTAAATTTTGTGAGAGTTAATTAACAAATGTTTATGTGTTGCAAGGACATGTAATCAGTAACAAGAGATAGGATTTGGTTTCTAGTTGATGTATTGTGAGAATTCAGTTTCTATGCTCTTGAATTTTTATGTAGTTTGACATGAAATTTGAGGAGAATTTTGTTGGTGCTATATGGATTCTTGTTGATGGAATCTAGAAAATTTTCTAAGCCTCCATATAGCTTATGTTGGAGTTATTGTAGCACCAGCAGAAGCCTTGAAAGTGAACATCACGTTCTAAAAAATTTCTTGCATTTTACAACTTTTCTTCGTGCTGATAAGCTATAAAAGAGTTTCTATATTTTTTGACATATATGGAAGGTCTTACATTCAGTGCATCACTATTCACAGTTCACATCTTTTCAACTGGGCAATATAATATCAAAGTTTTCTCTGAATCTGAAACAAATTTGAGAGCAAATCATTACTATGGTATTTTGTAAAAATATCTAGATGCTACTTGTGCTTGATATAGCTCTAATTCATCTAAGAATTCTTATGATTCAATTTACTCATTGCTACTTAGGTTCAATCTTCTTGATAACCATCAGTTATAAGAGAGATGCACTCGAGTTCTGGAAAGCATGATTTTTTTTTTGGATTTTGACCTGTTGCTTCAGAGCTGATGGTGTTTTTTCCCCGTCCTTATTTCTGATAAGTGAACCTTGTACTCTGTTTCTACCTATCTGTACAAGGTCTGTGTT
>JAULKJ010186257.1:0-14269 GCA_032355405.1 Rubia balearica
TCATCATGAACACAACGATCTAATCGATCAGGTCGAAGAATAAAAACTAATCTGTGGAGATAAATCTCACACTTATTAAATAATATAAACATAAATTAAAATAAATTGTTGTTCCCCATCTTCCCTAATAAGAAGATGGGGAAAAGATTAAAGAAGAAGAAAGCAACGGCTTGCGGCAAGTGTTTTTTTTGGAAAATTCTTTAGTATCATTACGTTCCAGTGACAGCGTTATTCCCAAATAAAACCTTATCAAATTGATCATGTAGTTACGTGTAAGCAAGGGTGGTAAAATGAATTTGCAATTCGCAGATAAAAATAAATGGTTCATTTTAATACCTTATAGATTTGGGTAAAATGAATTGCGGGTTAAATGAGTAATTTAAAATATATCGGTTGAGTGATATGTTGATCGCGGGATTCATAGATGATGATATCAGTTTATTCATTTTGTCCGTACCCATTTGATATGCTGATTTTTTTAAACACAAAATTTTGTTTTAGACAGCCAAAACTTTAGGTCAGAGTTTATTGTGCAATTATTAGAAGTTTCATTTGGAATGGGGTTTTTCCTAAAATAAGCTGATAAATTTAGGGACCTACTTTAAAATAATCAAAATATTATATATACATCAAAATTTTTAGTTTTTCATTTTTCTCTCGCCAATCAAAAACCGCCACCGGCAGACATTTTTTGTCGTTTGTCGCTGAATTTACACTGGAAATTCACTGATCTCGACCAGTTTTCCGCCACGCCTCTTCTTTCGCCAGAGAATCAAAGCTCCACCGCAAAGCCTCCATCGCTGGATCATTGACGGCGACGGAGCTGCGTTGAGCTCACAACGAAAGAGCTCTGCGGCGACGAAGCTGCGCTGAGCTCGCGGCGGAGGAACTCTGCGATGATGTTGCCGCACCGAGCTCACAGCGGAGGAGCTCGGGGACGACGACGTTGCGTTGAGCTCGCGGCGGAGGAACTCTGCGACGACGAGAGAAGCCGGTTATTGCAGGCAACGACGATTACTGCATGCGATGACGGATAATTGCAGGCAACGGTGGATAATTGCAGCGTCCGGAGCTAGGGTTTTAGTGAGGGAGGTGAAGGCGACATTTGAGGGAAGGTGACGACGTATCTAGGGTTTTGGCGACGGATGAGCCTGACGGAGACGAGGAGACGGCGCGCGCGTGAGATCCACACACGTCTTTAAGGAAGAATATTGCGCGTGCAGACACGTGCTAGCGGACTGCAGCGGAGGCGACGGTGGGCAGTGGACGGCTGAGCTTCTTCACATATGATGTGAGGTTTAATATTGTGTTCTATTTTTTTTAAAAGACTTGTTAAAGTTTAATTATTACTTGATTGAGCTACATGGAAACATTGCTTGTTTTGTCTAGTGGTTAGCACTCTTGCTCTTGAGGTTGAAGTCTCGAGTTCGAATCTCAGTGTGATGTTTATTTTGAAGATTTTATGTTCTTGATGTATATGCTGAGGTTTAATATTATTTGACTGAGTGTATGTTCAATAAAAGTCTTTGATGTAGCAGTTATTGCCCTAAACTTTGAGGTTAGTGTCCTGGGTTCAACTCCCCACAAGTCCTTTTTTTGAAGAATTTTTATTTCTGGGTACTGTAATTTTTTGTTGATGTTCGTAGTTTTTTTCTCTCTTATGTTGATATTATTCATTATTCTGGTGAAATTTAATTGATATGAGTTGAGGTTTTGCAATTTGTTAAGGGTGATATAGATTGATGTTTGTAGTTTTTGTTTTAAAAAATATTATGTTGACGTATTTCATTATAAGGCTGAGGTTTTGGTTATAGGAGCTGATGTTTGTAGTGTATTTTTTCTTATGTTGATGTTTTCAATTGTTTTTTTAAAAAAATAATTGTTGACGTTTTATGATTTTTTGAGTGAAAAATTTATCATCTTGTGGTATCATAGTTTTTTTGTTGATGTTTTTAGTTTTTGCTTTTTGATGTTGATGTTTTTCATTTTCCGGGTGAGTTGTAGTTAATAAGAGTCGATATTTTGTATTTTTTTGGGTTATATTGGTTGATAATTTTTTTTACTTTTTTTTCTATCATGTTGATGTTTTTCATTTTCTCGGTGAGTTTTAGGTGATACGAGTTGATGTTTGTAATTTTAGGTGATGCAGGTTGATTTTTTGTAGTTTTTTTTCTTATGTTGACGTTTTTCATTTTCTGTGTGAAGTTTAGGTGATAGGAATTGATGTTTTTATCTTTTGGTTGATATTAGTTGATTTTTGTAGTTTTTTAAAAAAAATTATAATTGAAATTTTGTTGATTTTTTTTATGATTTTAAAATGATGTTTTGTAAGTTGCAATCGACGTTTTTTCAATTTTTTATCGATTTTTATTTGAGTTTTTGTATATTTTTTGTTGTTTTAGTTTATATTTTTCCTCTAATTTCTTAGTTGATATATTATGATTTTTCATTGATGTTCTACTATTTTTTACTAATGTTTATAATTTTCAGTTCGATGATCATATTAATTATTTGCATTTTAAAAATATTTTTATTTTTAAAATTTTTTTGCAGACTGCAGATGGCAGGAAAATAATTGGGGAAGAATTAGAAAAAAAACCCTGAAAAAATATTAGCGATAGGTCCCTATAAAATTATTAGAGATAGGTCTCTGTAAAATTATTAGAGATAGATCTCTGGATCTAGAATATAGCTAGAATTGCATAAATGCTGCTGCCTAAAGTTTAGGTTGTCTCACAGGAGACTAGTGTTTTTTAAAAAATAGAAACTGTCTTCTGTTTATATCTTTGACATGTAGACCTGCACAGGTTGAATCGGCGGTTGAGTGGTTTTCAACTCACAATTTGAGCGATTTTCAATTCGACCCGTAATGATTTGACCCATTTATGACTTGTCATATGACGGATCGATGACGAGTCATGAATGACTCGCGGGTTGAGTGGTTTTAGTTGATCGATGACGATCAAAGGTGGTTCAAATATCTCCTTTAATTGGGAACAGACAGTAGTTCAGAATTCACCTTAATTGTAGGCCATAAAAAACTGTCAGAAAGCTATTGGTTTTCAGCAGTCTGGAAACAAAGAAATATAGCGTACAAACTCAACCTTTAACAACACACAAACTCAACCTTCATCACACAGTTAGAACAAAGTATTGAAATTAAAAAAACGTAATGAAATTAAATATTCACCAATCTCAAAGTTTACAGATCCAGGAGGAGAAGAAAGCCGTTGCAGGAAAAGGAAAGATTTGTCCACTGGGTCGGAAGAGAAGGATATGGCGTTATGTAATGGGCGAGCCACTGCTGAAAAAGGAAAGATCGGCCGCCGCGGGGTCACTGGCTCAGCTAGAAACGCCCGGTAGCCCTGAAGCGAGCGGTGCGCGATGGTGCAGAGCTTCAGGGCAGCAGAGGGCGCAGAAGCGGTGGCGGAAATTTTCACGGAGGCGATGATGAAGGCATAAAGCTTCATGAGATGATGGCAATAAGGCTGAGGAGATGTGGAGGAGACAGGTGAGGTGACAGTGGGTGGGGCCTTCGATGGTGGAGGAAGTGGAGGAGGGGGTGATTGAAGGTGGAGGAACGAGGGTGGCGCGGGTGATGAAGAATGAGGAACGAATGATGAAGGCGGTGTGGGTGATGAAGAACGAGAGGTGGCCATGGGCTTTGATCAGTTCTGGAAAAATGGCTAAGAGGGTGAAAACCCTAAAATTTTACTATATAGTGGGCCAAAAACACATTAAAAGTCAGCCCATTGAAGAAGGTTCCACAATGGAACTGCCTTTAATTGATGTCCAAGAACCGTCTTTGATCAATTTTAAACCTCCTTTAAAATGAATGGGAGCCTTTGGAGACTAGTTCTAAGTTCGGAACCTTTTTCGAGTCTTAATTAAAGGCGGTTCTTCAGGTCCACCTTTGATTACTTCTTTTAATCAAGCTCTTTCCACTAGAGTGTGGCAAATGAATGATGTTATGGTCTTGAAATTAATTTCTCGGATTGGATCCAGAGTTAAAAATCTGATGTCAAAGTTACTTTACTGAATATACTTTTTCTAATTGCTAGCTGTTACTTACCTTGATATCTCAAGACATTGAATTATTTATAAGCCTCTAGAGCCTACATTATGGCGTGTCACCTAATGTAAAGGTCGTGTCATGACCATCATGATGCATGCACAACTCTTCTCAATGCATATATCGTGGGACACATTTTATCGATCATGGCTAGAGTTGAAGCTACGTGTGTGGTATTCATGGTAGTGGTTGAATGTTCCTCGGGGTAAAAAGTGTCGAATATGTGTCGCAACCTTCCTGGCGTATGTTCACTCTTAGCAATGCGAACACTTCAATAGCTTCGCTAAGCTAGTCACTATGTAGGTTGGACCCAATATTTGGGCCATATGTATACCATAAACCCCCCATTCACGATGCATTGAGGAGTAGAAATGAAGGTGTCTTGAGGCGAGACATTAGACAATTTTGTCATTGTCACTAGTTTTTAAAGTGAAGTGAAGGTTGAAAACTATCGTAAGTCTACTTGGTTTGTAGTGTGAACCCCCGAGAGCTTCATGGGCAAATTTTTTCTCTTCTGAGTTTATTGAGGTGATTGTGCCATGTTTCGCTTATGTGTTCATGGTTTATGTATCGTCGGATAGGCTATCAAGGAGATTTCCACGTCAGCAGAATAATCTTTATGTGGATTCCATTTTTGAAACCTTTCCATTTTTTGAAACAGCGCAAATCTTATACTTTTTCGATTTGGGTGTAAGACTTGAATGATTGATAGCTACATCGATTGAGTGTCTCAGAAAATGAGAATTAATCTTTCTATCTATAAATATGTTTTTGATGTTGAATATGGTTGATTCTCATATTTCTTTTCCTTTCATCTAGCTTCAGGTCTTAAGTGAATCTCCGTAAGTTTGGACAATTCTTCTTTGCTTCCATCCCCGGAGTCGTCTTATATTTTCACAATCCAAGTAGGCATTATATTTCTTTGATTTTGTAATCATCGGTATGTTATCTTCAAGTACTTGTATTTAATGTTGTAATCGTATAGACAGTTAGCATCATGCAGATTTTATGAACGAAAAATCATATCCCCTAATCTTGAACAAAAAATCAAATCTTGCACCATGCAAGCACGTTTCTTACACGCACAAGCGTTTCCTATATTCAATACAAATATGACCTGATGTAAGCTGGTAATAAAGTCCTAAAAATATTTTGCACTATTAGCAAACGTGATATTTGTGAAATGTTATTTTGGCATTCTCGCATTTCTACCAATGATATTACCACCAAATTTGGATTTGTGATTGTGTATGTATGCATATTTGTAATCGTGTTCTCCTGCTCTCCGATTTTAGATATTGTTTGGGAAATATTTCATAATCTCTTAAGAAAAATCTATCTTGTATTTTGGTTGAGAAGAATCTCTTGAGACTCGGGCAGGAAAAATACCACCAGTAAGAAATACAAGAGGGAGGGAATCACTAGATACCCAAACATCAATCTCCAACTTGGTGAACACCATGTAGTGCGATAAAAACATCCCAATGGAACCAGTGAATTATAGAAGCATGTTGAGGAGGCCTCGTATTTCTAGTGGCTCATTCTAGGATATTAGTGTGATAGCTAGCCCAATCCCAAATCCATCTAACAACCTAGCAGCACACACACATTCGATACCCACCACATTACCAACGAGCTAATGAAATAAAGCACGAACGACACAATCAATATTGGGCGGCGTCCTAGCCAATCTGGCAAGTACTTAGTTTGCACATTTCGTGCACATTGTGACCAAGCGAAGGTATTTTACACATTGCGAAAAGGATTAACGTGAAAACTTCATGGAATGTCGATGTAAAAAAAGGAGACGGAGATTTAGGTTGTGGACAATGCAATTGATGAATACATTCTTTGGGTTTAAAACCGAGATGAGTTTTAGGAGACCTAATTGTGAAAGGGTTTAGGGTTGCATATTCGTCGTAATACTATTTGAATGTCTTATAAACTTGTTGTTAAAGATGTACATTTTGTTATGAACTAATCCAGGGCATCTCACGTCGAAGAGCGACATTTACAGCTTTGGAGTCATTGAACCGAAGATGCTCTCCAACAAAACATCTATAGATAAAGCAAGATTGTAAAATGGGTCATACCGTGTATGAGAGAAAGGCGTTGGCTCTATCACTCGATAGATCCATGGCTTGAAGGAATATTCTTCATCACTGGTGCACAAAAGGGGATAGTGAAGTATGGAGAAGCGATTCACTCATTCTCTTTTGTCATGGAACAATAATTATCATGTGATAAGTGTAAAATTGTTTTTTTTTTGCAACTCTAGAAAAACTAATATACATTAATAATTTTGTAATTAGCTATTAGCAGCATGTGAATTTTATGAAAGAAAAATCATATTCCCAGATCTTGAATGAAAAATCAAAATTTACACCACAAGCACTTCTTACACGCATGTTTCGTAAGCAATTTGTACTCTTTGTGTAATCCTCTTTTCTATTCCCTTTACTTTAAAATTGAAAATTAAACGCCACTTGTCACTATCTTTTTTTTGTGTAGCCAGTGCGTGCACATTTGTTGCGCATTGTTAAATGACCAAGAGAATTAGGCCTCTCAATTTCTTATATCATACGCTGCAAAACAGGTATCGATTAAGGTTATTTATAAATACTCAGCATAGTCTGAATCCAAAATTTTAAATCTATGGATTTTGATATCATATTCGCATAATTATTCGTTTATCATTTGCCTAATTAATATAGTTTGGATGGAAGATTCTTATGTACTAGCACAAAGATTTGATAAGAATCTGAGAGGAAAATTGGGTTGTCGATGGAAAGTATAAGTGAGGAAGCTCCGACAAATGCCTGAGCAAAGAACAGAGACGGTGATGGGGGTTTTTGGTGACCTAATTGTGCAAAAATTATGCAAAATGGTGTTTGTTATGATATATTTTTGCTTCATTTGAAAAGAATGGATTTTTTTTAGAATCGATGAAAATGAGTTGAATTTTTCCATGCATCTGACTGTGATACACATGTCATACGGGTATCTACTTGCTCAAAAGTGAGAAATGTTTGGTTTAACATGTTTATTAAGATTTTAAAAATGGAATCTGAATATGAATACCGACCATGCATCCATCTTTATAAGGACCTAACTGATGATACTCACAAACCCCTTTACATCATGAAACTGAAACAAAAATCATTAAATTTATCAAACAATATAACTTTCTGATTTACATTGATCATCAATAGCAAATAAAATAACTCGCCTCCAGTTCGCTACCTTTTTCACCGGCACGTCCTTCTGCCAAATGTGGAACTCTCCTCTTAAGAAATTCATACCGAAATTCACCAACAGAAATAAGGATTTCCAACACTTCATTAATATACGAATGTCTTTTTTTTATAATAAGTTCTAGAAAAATGGAGCTCGCTTTGATTTTTAACGATGAGGTCAGAGAAGGAATAAAGAGGTGCTGACATGGGTTTTTTCCCTTTATGGAAGGAGGAAGCATAACCGAAAATGAGGTAGTGGGGAAGCAATATTAAGTTTTTCAAATTTTTTGTGATACATAGGCAAGTTTTATAAATTTTGAGGATATAAGGACACTTTTATAAAAATTTAAATTCAAATAATAAAGGTATTTAAATATTAGGGTCTAAACATAAATGTTTTAATAAATTTGATGCTCGTTTTGAAACATTTATTAATGGCGCGAAAGACTTGGGAGGCCCCTAAACTCCCTCCACCATCCCATTTTAGCCCCTTATCTTCTTTTTATTAATACTTTTGATCCATCAACTAAATTTTTGTTAAGTCGTGATCCTTTTGTCTATTCAAAGCCTTAAGTATTAGTCAAAACGTCAATTTTAAGGGTAAAATAGTTTTTCTTTTCTCATTTTCTTCTTATCTTTCCCTTTTCTTTTCTCCTTTCCTTTTCCCTTTTCTCATTTTCTCCATCTCGAGCAGTGCCGCCTTCTATATTTTTCTCCCACCATTTGCTTCTTTTCTCTGTTTCGAGCAGCTCTGGTGCGACAATCCCCCCCGTTGACTGCATCTCCCACCGGGATGCTATTTTTCTCCCCTCCCATTCTATTTTTCTCCCACCGCGACACTTCTCTCCATTGACTGCATCTTCGGCACTGATCCCATCCACATCATCCTCAAGCTGTTAATGAGCGCTCTGAAACCCTCTCTCTCCCGTCCAATTCCTCTTTCACGGCTCTGAAACCCTATGCTTCACTCTCAGCCGTTGCCGCCTGGTGCTCGCTTACAGCTACGCCTCCTTCTCCCTCAATCATGCAACCCATGACCTCTCCATCGTTCACCTTAACGATTTGGGAGGCACCTATTTTTAGTGGAGGGAAATCCAGATGGATTGTTTTCTTGTGGGAGAAGCACGTGGAGATGGCGACGTGAGTTCTTGTAATGGTGGGGAGAAGAGTTGATGGTGGGGAGAAGAGTACATGGTGGCGGAGAATAGATGGTGGTGGACTAGCTGGCAAAGTGGCAGAGAATAGATGGTGGTGGTGGTGGCGAGGTGGCAGAAAAAGGGTTGCCATAGGTGGTGAGGTGGCGGTAGGTGGTGGAGGACGACAGACGGCGGAAGGAAGGAGGAAAACGACGGCGGGGAGGAGGTAAGGAAAATGAAAAGAAAAAGGAGAAAGAAATGTAAGGAAAAAGAAAAAATAAAAAGAGGAAATAGGATAAATGAAAAATGAGAAAAGGAAAAAAAGGAAAATGTGAAATTACTAATTTGCACTTAAATTGATGTTTATGACCGAAGTTAAAATTTTGACCAGACGAAAGGGCCACAATTTAACAGTTTTGTTAGTAGAGGGGCCAAAAGTGTTCAAAAAAAGATAAGGAGTTAAAAGGATATGATGGAGGGAGTTCAGGGGCCTCCCAAGTCGTTCACCCTTTATTAATTAGATATTTAGGTTGAAGTTTTTTCAAATGATGATAACCCTTATGCAATTCGCTCATTCTCTTTTGTCACAGATTAATTATTATGAGGGGTGCCATGAATAAACTCTTCCATTATCTGGTGCTCTTCATGATGAATGGAAATCTCTACATTCTGATGTGGTTTGATAATGGATGCTATTGGACTCACTTGGTTAAGTGTCAAACCAATTTTTTTTCATTTTGCAGTAAATCATATGGCAGTTCACCAAAGAGAAAATACTATGAAAACCTTAAAATTTTACTAATGTGGGTATGAAGAAAGAGATGGATAGTGGGGCTATTGTTATACCTCGTCCTGGTTGTTTGACTAATGTGGACTCGAAAGATCTTAATGTCTTGCTGGCTCAGGTAAGGGTTGTGTGGTTTATTTTTGTTGGAACTTATGTCTAGGCTTATTTCTTAAATGGATGGGTTTTATGTTTGTAGTTGTGGGATACTATGGCGACTATGACACAACGTGCTACTAGTTCTGTTGAGGTGATGAAACATGTGAATGTCAAGTTGTGGGAGAAGTTGAAGCGGTCGAAGGAGAGGTGTGAGCAGTTGGAGACAGAAGTGGAAACTGTAAAAAGTTTGTGTGATGAGAACATAGAATAGACAATCGAGCACTGGGAAGTACAATGTTCCCGATTATAGAAGTGGTGTTGTACGCTTGAGTTGTTACTGAAGGAACAACATGAGCAAGCCTTCATGAGGATATTGCTAATGTGCTATCCATGAAACCTATGGAGTCTGATAAGGTTTCAATAACCCAGAGCCAGGTTTGCAGCACTAGGTGAGGAGTTGAAGTGAGACCTAGAAACTTATACTTGCTCTGTATATCTATTGAGTATGCGGCTAAAACGTTCAAGTGGGTGACCAATTATCGAAGTAAGAGTTCTATTATGCGAAGCATATGAGGCGCATGGAAGCTGCATGCAATATACGTGACGGGGTGCATTTACACATGCCATTGAAGTTGGAGAAGATCCTTTAGGATGAGGATAATCGAGGGAAGGCTTTCGTATCTTAACTACCTTACTGATGTTGGTTTTTTAGGGCTAGGATTGTCAGCGATTGAAATGGATGATCGTGTGGCTCGGTAGTAGCTTCGTTTTATTAGAGTTGCCTTTTGTAATGAAGACACGTGGTCTATTGTTAGTATTTACTGGAAGTTTTTGGACTGTAATTATGTATTATGACCTTTCTTAATAAAGATGACGTTGCTTTGTGATGAGAAGTGGTAAATGAATTCCTTTATGTGAATAACAACAAAAAAGTGTGTCGTGAGCTGGTTTTATGTCGTGAACCTCAATGTGGTGAATTTTTGTAGAGCTATTGGTGATTGTTAGGGGCAATGTAGGTAGTGATATAATTTTGGATTCAGGTGTTGCAGTGAGAAAACAGGGTGGTTTTTCGCTTGTGTCGCTAGGTTGGTGATTTTCTAGACGTATGTGAAGTCATGGATGGTCGTCCTATTTTTGTTGTCTGGTGTGAAAACTCTGTTATTATGTGAATTATCATGTGATTTTCCTGCTTGTGTCGCCCGAGTAGAGAAGAGTAATGGAATGAAGTTGTGTGTGGTTTTTTTCCCATTATGAGAAGTGGTTTTAAAGATATGCAAAGCGAGGATGAGGGGATTACATTATTTTAATTTTTTGTATTATAAGTGTACTTATGGTATTTATATTAGGGTTGTGTGAATTGTGTAGCTTGGGCCTAAGTGAGTTTCCAAACATGTTGTGTGGTGAGCTTATAAGTAGATAAGTATGCCACGTGGGCATGGTCTTTTCATATTCTTTCTGTTGGGATATGTAGATTACTACTACGTTTCGTTTCTCAAGGCTGAATAAGTGGTTACTCGATTTTTGAGAAACGATAGGATGCGACATTTCAAGTATTTTTTATAATGAGAATTTTTTTCCCGGGCTGAATTATACATATAAAAGGGGTTGTTGCTTGAGCATTCTCTCAGTTGTATGTTGTTTCACTGTGTTGCATATTTAAAGTAGTAGTTTGAGTGTGTGTTGTGTTTGTATGTTTTGTTTTTGTGTAAAGTTGCAATGAATGTGTGTAAGTTGGGTTGTCATTTAGGCATTTCCCATGGGCATGGTGGTTTGGGATGCCGAGGCTATCCCGGGTTTGGGTTGGGGATTTCCCTGGTTATGTGATAACCCGTTATGTTTGGGTATTTTGGGGAAGTTACTCTGGTTGGTGGAGATTCAAGTCTAGGCTATATCCGTTGTGGGATGTTATGAAGATCTTCATACTTGTCTTAAGTTTTTTCCCAAAGTGTTTTATGTTTTCATAGATTTCATTATCTACTGTATTTAATAGTTTTGAATAGGAATGACGGGTGAGATTAGTGAACGTGGGGTTGGGATGGAGGATGATGAAGAATTTCCATCTGTGAAGCCCTTTGGCATGGAGGCTGAGAAGAACCAACACAAGGGGAAGACCCATACTCATGGCGGTTGAGCCCTAAGGTAGAGATAGACTACCTAGTTGACAAACTCTTGATGGAGGAATAACTTCACAAGTTTAATGGAGGAATAACTTCACAAGTTTAATGGAGGAATAAAGTAGAGACAAAGCAGTTGTACTAGCAAAGCGATTAGTCGCTAATTGTTGGTATGCCTGCTCATCTTGATTAGGAGGATGGTGCCCCTTCACAAGGGACACTTCAGGAAATGAAAGAGGTGCAGTGGGAGAATGGATAACCATTCTTTAGTCGGACTTTACGGTATGACTAGCGCACAACTAGGGACTTAAGTAGTTATTTATCTATCTAATAGGCTCGCGAATAATCAGTAGTAATCGTTCCTAAGGAAATCTTTTTAGTTGGGAAGGTAATTTTTCTGTAGTTTTTAGTTTTTGTATGACTTTTTTTACTATTCTAGTAACGATGTTATTGTCGTGCGGCTAATGTCACTTTGATTACTAATTCCTTTATATCCTTTTGTTTCCAGTAAGCTGATAGTCTAGCAGTTGTTTTTGTTGCGCGGGCTGGGCGTATTATCCTAATTAGGGTACGAGGTGCACTTTGCAACCCGTGTCCCTATAACATTACACAGCGCTATCCTTACACTAATGTTTTCTTTCATGAGGTTTTAATTTTTTTGTGTTATTTCAGCGCCTCACTTTTTCTATTAATCTAACTAGCTGATTTAAGTGTGACCATGAAGATTCTCTCTAGCTCAAAATTTTTATATGTATGTCCTTGATTTGGCGCGCCTAATTCCATGCCTAAGTAATCCCTATGATCTTATCCTATAGATGGGATTGTAATCATTTTTTCTTATACGTCATGTTATATGTACGTAAAACTGGTTATCATACAGAAGTGTACCTTTGCTAAGAGACCGCCCTGGCGTCACAGACTTATAATCATGCAGATCTATCATTGTTGAGGGCTTCTCTAGCCAGTTGAACATGTATTTTACCTGGTGGCCTCCTTAGGTGTGGGGATCATTGGTTGCATGCTTGTTGTTCGGGCGATGACTTCGACATGAAATCCAACCTGTCTCAAGGACTATAAAAACCCAGAAAGAAAAAATATTCCCACATAAGGTGCCACTGATGCGGGGGTTCCTTTAAATTGATGATAGTGTTCAAGAATAGCTCCAGTGAGCCTAGCCCCGTTGATTACCTGCAAAAGTCCCCAGGGAGAAAGCTCTGATGCCCAAGTTAGGATTTTTTTATGAGTTTCTTCCAGTCCAAATGAACTTACCTGTTTTGTTTTTCTTTGTCTCTATTTATAGAGCCTAGATAGTGTGATCGTGACCAGTGTATTAAGCTCATCTCTCCTAGATCGTGGCCTAGCGGGAGGTATCTTGGTGAGTAATGTCATCTCACCCTTTCCGGGATTGGTTTCTTCGAGGGGAAGCGGTGTGGTTAGTAAATGTGCTTCTTGCGTCTGTTCCAGTGAAATGATTACTAAGACGCTTGTCTTCTTATGACTGGAACTGGGTGACTCATGTAATGCCATCGTATATCTTTCTTGGTGGAGATTATGGACACATCTTGGAGGTTCAGGGCAATGTTTTATCTTCGAATGATGGTATACTTGACCGCACATCTCGCCTAGCGCAGATCGTGGGTACACCATAGGGGATTATGTGGGTTACTTTGCTTCTCTGTGAAGTTACAACTTGTTATACTGCCATTTTGTTAGGATGTATTCCTTGGCGTCAATCTTGTTTCATGAAGTGCAAAGAAGCGGCCCAATGTCTCTCATTCAAGTTCTGGGTATTAGCATGCTCTGGATAGTACTGGAGTAGGGGTGGTTTGATTATCTCATCATCTCCTAGATCTACAATTTCCTCTTTCTGCTTCGTGCTCATTCTTTCTTTGACAACAATAGTGTATTATTTCTTACTTAATATATAGTAGCTCACAGAGGCCACCGAAACATATCAACATTGATTATCATTTTGTTCATGAATTATAAGTTTTTGAAAAAGCCAGGTTCATTATGTCTCTTCTTCTATTCACCTTGCTAATATTTTATTAGCAGTGGCCTTACTTGTTCTATATTTTATTAGGTCCAAACCTTGCGTTTGATGCTTCATTTGAGAGGATGAAAGTATTTAAAGTTACTTTATTATTTATGTTATACATAGTTTGGTCTTGTCTAGTTCAGCTTTCTCAACTTTTTTCAGCTCTTCTCACCTCATCGCAATTTATCTTAGCTCCAATCATCTCAAATTAGCTCCTCTCAACTCTTCTCAGCTCCTCACAACTCTTCTCAGCTCCTCTCAACTCTTCTCACCTTCTCTCAACTCCTCTCAACTCCTCTCAATTCAACTCAGCTCTTTTCAGCTCTAATCAACTGAGCTCAACTTTAGTAATTTAAGATCGGTTACTTTCAACTCTGTTCAATTTTTTTAAAATTTAGAAAGTTCTTTCATCTATTTTGAATATGAAACTTATAGTAAATGTTTTTCATATTTAAATGTATGAATTATTATAATTATTGTGATTATTAAAAGCATCATAGATGTTTAATTTAACTTACAATTAACATAATATATTATTAATTATTAACAAATTATTAAATACCATAAAATTAAAAATCTTAATTTTAAAATCAGTTAATTAAATATCACTTGGGTGTTAAAATATTAATTATGAATTTTACTAAGATTTATGTATAAAAATTTTAATATGTAATATTTATTTCACATACTATTATTTATATCATGATTATTATTAAATATTAATTTAATTAATATATTAATATGTAATATAATTAAATAACTAAACTGATTGTATTTAACATATTTACAA
>JAULKJ010186365.1:0-14268 GCA_032355405.1 Rubia balearica
TTTGGCTTTATTTGAATTAACAAAAGAAACTAAAGCAGCACCACCGTAATCTAAAATGTAAAGACCTCCCTCACTGTGTCCTCAGCCCACGAGCTCCTTGGTAACCTTGTTCTGAATAGTAAAAGAGGTGTCATCAAAAGAAACAACAACATTTAGATCCTTTGTTAACTTGGCAATAGATAGTAAATTCTTGGTGATATTTGGAACAACCAAGGGAATCAGAAATCTGGGAATTGCCAACATGGGAAATATTCAAAGCAGAACTATTACCAAAATAAACATGACGATTACTGTGATAAGGAGTAACGCTATCCAGATTGGAAGCGGAGCCAGTCATATGATTGGTAGCACCATAATCCTTGAATCAATGTACCAATCAGGAGTGGCATTCAACTGCTGATAATGTGGCTGAGCTGTGTCCGCGGAGTTTGTACCTTCATCGCGAGCAACATGAGATAGCTTGTAGCAAAATTCAGCAAGATGACCAAGGTGATAAAGCCATTGGCAAACATATGTCGGACGCCCGGGTTGAGGAGGGGGACCGCCGGCGACTGGCAACGGTACGGCCACGGCCTCGCCCACCCCTCCTCGCCAATAACTGCGGCCTCCCCTGCCGCGGTTAGCTTGATCGCATCCCTGTTGAGAAGGAGTAAAAGCATAGGGTGCCGGTCCAGTTCTGGAAGAGCGAGTTTTAAGAGAAAATTATAATGCATCGGCATCAGGCACAATGGTGTATAAAGGGGTAAAGGGTCTTTCACCATGTGATCAGAAGAAAATTCGAAAAGCTTATAATTTAAGCCACGACAAAACACAACAACAATGTCCCCATCATTGAGAGAATGACTAAGAACACGCAATTCATCAAAAATATCTTTAAAACGAGCATAATATTCATGAACAATTTGATCTTCTTGATGAACACCATATAAAAGAGAAAAAAAAATGACGAGCACGAGAATTATTTTGATATGAAGTGGCTAAAGCATCCCATACCTGAGTAGCAGTGACCATACCGTCAACTGCCAACATTGCAGACGCAGTCAGGGATGAAAAAAGAGCAGCTTGGACAAGCTGATCTGTCTGAATCCAAGTCTCACAAGTATCGACATCGTCAGGAGCCTTGTCATCAGATTCCTTGGAGGACGAGCTCGCAGGTGCATCGGGACTCTTAACCGAACTATCAACATAGCCAATTAATTTGACAGTTCATAAAATGGACGTAACTTGAGTACGTCAGTGGGAATAGTTGGACCATCAATCTTGATGGTGATGCAATTGATCAAGGCAGGAAGCGTAATTGTCGACATCGGGAAAAGATCCGAGCACAATTGAAAAATCAAATTGCACCAAACACACAACAACCTTGTGAATGGCAGTGGATGACTGATTTAACTCTTGTGTAGGGACTGAGCAATAGGTGCGCGCAGGATCGCAAGCGGCGGCGCGTGAGTTTCACTGCGACGGCGCGTGGAATCCGGCGAGCCCTCACGCGCTCACGTTTTGGAGCACCTATAAATATAGAATAAAGTTATGCTCATCGATGCTCTTGATTATGATCGAAGCTTGTAAAAGCACTTCTGCAAAAACCATTACGGTTGTCACTCCTTACTTTGGATACGCCAGAGCTAATCGCAAGGTGACCATGCAGTGTAAGCTAATTTAGAGATAGCTATAGTTTCTGGATGTAACACTGAAATTCGTTATTGTCTTAGAATTTATGTTACTATTACTAGCTAGGAACGACAATATGTGACTATTGATCTTTGATTTTGTGATAACGAGATGGGAGTGTTGTTTTGGATGGTATTTTAGTTACTCGCGAGAGTTCGAGAGTATTTTGAGTTTGATTGGGATTTTTTGCTATGAAGATTGCGATGATCGAGATCAAATTTGATTTGATCATACTTGTACAGGTTATAGTGGCACTGATACCGTCCATAATTGTGCATGTCTTGATGCAGCGGCGGAATTGGGGGCGAGCCGGTGCGGCCGCCCCCAAACTCCGGTGATCAAGGGTTATATATTGAGCCCGCCCCCTGCTCCGCCCCTGCTATCCCAGCCCCGCCCTAGCCCAACCCCGCCCTGCCCTTCCTCGCCCTGCCCTGCCTGAAAATGTGGGCTAGTTCCGCCACTGTCTTGATGTGTGGGACTTTTTAATCGATTTGTATAAACGTCTTTTATGCCATTTTTTCAAATGATATATTTCTATGGCCAGATCGATTTTGTGATCCTATGATGCCAAAAAGATCCCTCGACTGCCGTTTATTCCTTTTGAGGACATGAAGCAACGCCCAAATTGATTCATCTCTGCAAGGCCTCAAGGGGAACACGATTAACCGAACAAGAAATTTGGACAAATGGCAGTGGAATACACATGTTGCAGTTCAGCATTCTTCATACATATTCTCTTGGTAGTTGGCTTGGTTTTCTTTTCCGGGATGATGTCCGGGCTCACCTCAGGCCTTATGTCACTCAGTCTTGTCGACCTTGAGGTCCTTGCCAAGTCCGGAACTCCAAAGAACAAAAAATATGCCGGTAATTTGCATTACCTTAAAAGAATATCAGTTTGTTCTATCATCGTTGTCTTCTTGGATCTTATGATTTCTGTGACACTCTGTCTTAATAGAGGGATACTGCCGGTTGTGAAAAACCAACACTTGTTGCTTGTCACATTGCTTCTGTGCAATGCCGAGACCATGGTGGTAATCCAAATAACTCGGGTATTCCGTTAAATTTGTTATTACTAGTGACACTGAAAATAAGACCGTTGCTCTTTTATCCTCTTCTTGTTCAGACAATTATGATTTTCCTCGATTCCCTAATCACATCTTTTGGTGCTATCCTTATATCAGTGACATTGATTCTTAAGTTCGGTGAGGTTAGGAACAGGCCCGGCCCTGCCTTTGAATCACATGAAGTATTTGTTTCAGACCCCCCAATTTGTCAGTTGTACAGGGCCTCATTTTAAGAAAAAAAAGTAACTATATATGTATAAAAAATAGTAAATATTATATGTTTTAATTAACCGCTTCAACAAAATAAATCCATTTTAATGCAAGCATTTTACAAGTATTAAACACCTTAAATACTATAATGAGCCCTATATTTCTAATTTGCTTCAGGCCCCTGAATAGTTAGGGCCGGCCCTGGTTAGGAATTTAACAGTTGAAACGGATGTCAGGCCTCACATGTTTGGCTCTAACATGCTCTTTAATATGCACAAGCAAATTATACCTCAATCGTGCTGCTCGACATATGGATTGGCTGCTATCGGTGCAAATGTAGTGCCTCTTGTTTGGATCTGCGTTCCAGTCGCTTATCTGATAACCATGGTCAACTTACTTTTGTCTTCAAAATCATTAATTTTTCCTTGGAAAAGTTTAATAGTTGGCCTCTGAACATGTCTTTTCCTTTGATTAACAGCTTCTAGACTTTATTTTAGGCCATGAACATAGAGCTCTTTTCTGCCGAGTTGAGTTGAAAACTCCGGTTGATATGCATGGTAATGAGGTATTACTTCGTAGTGCTTTATGCTCTTAAGTTGGTTAGTTTGTGCTTTTAAAATACTTGTATCTCATGAATTTTTTGCATTTTTTCATTGAAATGTTATGGATCTTCAAAGTGCGTAATTTCTTGATGTATATCTTAGGCCAGTGGAGAACTGGCACATGATGAGACGACGATTGTCGTTGGAGCCCCTGGGCTTAGTGAGAAAAAGCTGCTGATGCAATGACTTTAATTTCAGAAACTTTTGCTATTAACATTAACGGAAAGCTTAATAGGTTCGTAAATTTTGTATTGGATCTATTTCTTTTCTCCATTTGTATAGTTACATTTGTGGTGCTATAAAAATAACTTGGTGCTTAGAGTACAAGTTGTAGGTGCTTCAATCAACAATTGTAAGTGCTTCAAATGTAGGTTGTAGGTGCTTATTTTATAACTTGTGTGTTATGAAAATAATTTGGCACTTAGAGTACAACTCATAGGTGATTCAATCGTCGCTTGTAAGTGCTTCAAATGTAATTGGTAAATGCTTCTTTTATAAGTTACATGTGCAACAAAATAACTTGGTACTTATAGTATACCTCGTAGTTACTTCAATTGTTGCTTACAAGTGCTTCAGATGTAACTAATGGGTGTTTCTCTTATAATTTGTGTGTGCTATAAAAATAACTTGGTGCTCAAAGTACAACTAGTAGGTGGTTCAATCAACTATTGTAAGTGCTTCAAATGTAGGTTGTAGGTACTTATTTTACAATGTGCAGGTGTTTCAATCATTGCTTATAACTGCTTCAAAGGTAACTAGTATGTGTTTCTTTTATAACTTACGTGTGCAACGAATATAACTTGGTGCCTATATTATACCTCGTAATTGCATCAATCGTTGCTTGTAGGTGCTTCAGATGTAACTAGTAGGTGTTTCTTTTATAACTTAGTTGTGTTACGAAAACAACTTGATGCTTAAAGTATAACTTGTAGGTGCTTTAACAATCGTTTATAAGTGCTTCCAGTGTAACACGTAGATGATTCTTTTATAACATGAATATGCTACGTAAATAACTTGGTTCTTAGAGTACAACTCATGGGTGATTCAACCTTCACTTGTATGTGCTTCAAATGTAACATTTAGGTGCTTTTATTATAACATGTGTGCTACATTAACAACTTAGTGGTTACAATACAACACTAAGGTTGTAGGTGCTTATTTTATAACTTTGTGTGTATTATAAAAAAATGATGTTAGAGTACAAATCATAGTTTAATTACAAGTAAAAATATTAAAGAACATAAATAAAAAAATAATGAAAAAAGCATGAAAAGAGAGAATGTAAGACGAGAAAGAAAGAAATAAAGGTTAAAAGATGGGAGGAAACGCAAGAAAGGAATAAAAAAAAGTGTAAACATGTGGGCAAAAATAAAGAGAGTCTGATTTTCATTGTCTTCAAAACTGGAATGGAAACCATTGTAGTTAATGCTGTCAATTCGGTTATTTGGGTCAGATTTGGGTTCAGATCAAACGGGTTCGGGTTGAAACGAGTCAAAATCTATTTTTGGGTCGGATCGGGTCAAAATGGGTTTGGATTGAAACGGGTCAAAGTCTGTTAGTCGGGTCGGTTCAGGTTGGGTCGGATTGAAATAGGTTCGATATTAAACGGTTTTAAGTCTGTTTGTCGAGTCGGGTTGAAAAGTGCCAAAGTCTGGTTGTTGGGTCGGATAAGGTAAATGTCAGGTTCTGACGGGTCTGTAATGCTGCTCGAGTCATGTCGGGTTGGGTTACACTACTAAAAAACAAGTACATATGCACCGGTATGTCAGTGTTGGGCAGGGGCGGAGTTAGGATTTTTTATCTGGTCAATCACAATTTAATTTGGTTTCTCTGAAGATAGTGTTAGAATTTTGAAATTTTTTAGAATTTAGAATTTCGAGTCAGAATTATTAGGTCAGAATCGAGTTTCGGCTTGAATTCGGGTTGAGTCGAGTTTGGATTTGAACTCAGATTATCAGGTCATAATCGAATTTTGGGTTGAGTTCGGGTCTAGTCAAGTTTGGATTTGGACCCAGATTATTAGGTCAGAATCGGGTTCGAGTTGAGTTTGGGTCGAGTCGGGTTCGGGTAAATATTTTGTGGGTCATGATCAAGTTTGGGTTGGAGTTCATTCGAGTCGGTCTTGATCGGGTCAGAAATTTGGGTCAGAAATTTACATCTCTAATTGTAGTTGAACCAAACGCACACAAGGAACCCATTCACTAACAATATGACTTGCGTTTTCTCTTTTTATACGGTTTAGGTAATAAATAAATATCAGCCATTGATCAAATTATTTCTATGGTTCAGATTTATTCTCACAGAAATGGGTGTTGTAACATAAATGAGTGTTTTCACATGAACCCACCCAAATATATATATATATATAATAGGTGTGGAAAAAATTCCCAACAACGATTACAATAAGAAAGTGTTTGTTTGGTGTGTATCAGGAGAGGGAAAGTGAATTTGAGATCTTGATCCCCTTACCTAGTGTTTAGTTTGTTTTTTTTATAATTCCATTTCCCCGTTTCTATTTTTACAATACTCTCAATTTGGGATAACGTGATTCCCTGGTTAGGATCCCTTTTCCCTCTTTGTAGCCTTCCTCTAATCTCACTAGTGGAAACCAGGCCTTTTAAAGACGGTTCCTTTGAGTCACTTTTGAAGTGACTTCTCTGGTTGTGCCTTTGATCCTCTGAGATCACCTTTGAATTTGATCATTTTCTGGAACTGCCTTTGATTGGTTCGAGCTCGGAACATATACTCCTACAATCAGACTATAGGTGCAGTTCTGAGTGTGAAACTAATTATCCGATCGTCGTATAACTTTCATTGTTCCGATTGAGGAACTGATTTTGAGTTTCGAGTGTGGAACTATGGGTGAAACGGTAGCAGGATAAATGTAGTTACGAACCCATAAATTTTTCAGGGCTTTAGAACGTGTTCCTCTGTCGGGGATTATTTTTTGGAGATGCACGGGATTATTTATGCAGGAGATACAGTTTCGGGGGATACAGTTCCGAGTCCAGAACAATGTCTGAACAGTATGTTCCGATAGAGGAACATTGATTCTGGACTGTGGAAAAAATTGGACTATCAGATGTAGTTCCTCATTTTGAACTCTGTTCAGACATTATGGTAAAATCATTTTAATTCACTGTAAACCGGCTTTTCGAAAACCTTGTAAAACAGATCCAAATTGTACAAAATACAAGTTTGTACAAAATACAAGCGAAGATGACACTAGATATCTAAAATCTATAGCCTACTCTAACAAAGCAACAATTTTAAATAGGAGTATGAGTCATTAGAAATTCTATTCCGCACAACAATGTAATCAAATACTAGTCCCTCATAATATATACCACATTTGGATTCCCAATTGAAGAGGAGTGGGAGTGCAGAAGATATCTAGCCAAGAAATTTGTTGCACTATTGATATCTTCTTTTCTATTCGTCTTTTCAACCCTTGGAAAAATCTGTGAAACAACTAAAGTAAGAAAAGAAGAATTAGTCCGACAAGTTTCATTGCTTAAATATAATACCTAAAATATCCTCATGAATATTTTAGTACTCAAATAGTAGATTTCTAGGATATCCTCACGAACATGTAGAGTACACTATGTTGCTTATAGCATTACGTTATAGCCGCATTCCCGTATGTTTGTTTGTTTCTTCTACTAATAAGAAGAATTAAAATTAGTATAATACAATTACAATAACGGATGACTGAATAGAATTCTGCAACATCAATAGACAGTCACACTTGATTTTTGTTAGGGCCCAACCCTTATTACCATTATTCTCCGGATATTTCAATGAATGCATTGGTATTAATGAGAATACAGTAAACACAATTGTTGTCAGGGACGTGAAAAATTAATCCACAATTGTCTCGATAACATTGTAGTAACATATTAAAAAATGTATTAAATGATTAATTTGGGTTAAAGGACATAAGGTTTTAGCCATCGCCTTTCAATATATGTACAGAGACAAATAAAAAATACATTATAATACTTACATTTTCCTCATTATCCAAGGCTCTTTTCTTTTGAATTTTTCCACTATCTGACACCTCTTCCTTGACGTATTCATCACAGTATTGCACACACATGTACATATCTTCTTGAAGAACATTGAAAATAATAAAAAATCATAATCTCATCAAATCAACACGACATCACAAACACATTAATTTTTACCTTTTAACAATAGTGGGTATTAGATCTAGAATATGTTTAGGTAGACCATAGGCTTCACCATGTAAAAACCCCTCACCAAAATCCAAGATCTATGGTGTTGATTCTTTAGAGAATATATGTAGCAGATGAAGATCTAGGGTTTGTGAAGGTTTTGCAATGGAAGTGATAACTTGAGGAGAGAATTGTGAAGTTTATGTGGGAAAAGTTATGGGGACGGTTTTTGGAGGTGAAAATGAGAGGGAACTCCCGCTGAAAAGAAATGGTTATTCTTTACCCCTTTTTGAAAACTGCTTTTAATTTTTCGATTCTTTTTGCATGTCGATTACTTTTCGAGTCCGGAACTCTGTCGGCTTCCAGGTTCCGAAATAGGAACAACATTTTCTCTTTGTTAATTCAAACAGATTAGGTTCCTAATTTGGAACCTAATCACGGTATTCAAAAAATGGGCTGGATTATCATATACAACAAATCCGTAATTAAACCTGTCTGAATCTCCTTATTCTACAAACTCGTAACAGAATCTTCAAATTCCACATTCCAACGAGAAATTGAGTATGGGTCCTAGGCAACGTGGTGGAAAATCGGGCAGTGGGTGTGGGAATTCGTCATCCTTGAGTTATCGACCAACTCAACCGAGCACTGGTGGTGCTTCAGAATGGTTCTATAAACGTATTGTGGAACAGAGGTACGTGGAATTCAATCGTAGAAAGTGTAGTAATCCTATGGTTATTCGTGCTAGTGATGTGGTGCCTCTGGGGTTAGAATATTTGGTTGAAAAATTAAAGTGCTCGGGTTTTGACAAATTACTGATCTTAGATGAACCAGTCTATTATAATGAAGTCCTACATTCCTAAGCTAATTTAGGACAGGGTAGTAAAAGTAAGAATCAGACTATTATGACCATGTGACTATACCCGTCACAAAGTATTCAATTAATGATACCCTAGGTATACTCAACTACAATGAAGCCCGTCGATGAGGGTGGACCTGTTGAAATATTCCATCAACAGAATTGGCCCGGGGATTACAGAGGTAACCCCATTGTGCTCGGTAGCGATGGAAAATAAATATTTCAATAGGTTGGGATCGGCACTGGGGCAGGCCAAGAGCTACGACATGAGAGTGTTGTTCGTGGAGAATAGGATAATATATGAGTGGATTTGTCAGAATGTCCTTCCATCCGGTGGCCATACGTGCGGGCCTACGATAGGAAATCTAATGATTTTCTAATGCGTGATAGAGGGTGTCAAGCTCAACCCTGGATATACTTTCTTATGTATATGTTGAAGTCCACGGTGGGTAAAAATAAGTATCTTCCGTATGGTGGCTTGATCTCGACGTTGATCAAGAAGTTGAAAGTTTTGCCCGTTGACAAACCCTTTTGCATGGAGTACTATGACGAGGCTTGGGTGACCACAAGCAGTTGGTTCTGAATGATGAGGGAGTATATGTCTAGTACACGATTCCTGGGTCATCCGCTAGGGCAGCGAAGAGGAGTAAGGACGAGGCAATGTTGAGATCAGAGGTTTCTTCATCTCGTGAGTAGCCAAACCTTAATTCTTTTCCAGGATTGATTATTTTAACATTTCTTAACGCGTATTTATTTTGTATTGTTTTTGTTTTTTAGGGAGGCGAGTTTCTTGGTTGAGTACAGTGATCGTGGATTATTTTAACACGTATCGTTGTAGCTTGATTGTCATGTTTTGTTCCGAGATCGAAACCAAAGAAAATAATCGTCTGAGAAACATACTTCTAGTATCAAAAATACGTTCCCCGAATTTGTGGGCATTGTCATCGGGCTGAAACGATGATCATGCATTGGACTTCGGATATTGGAAAATCTTTACGGTTCTATTACTCCATTAACATCGAAAGATATTGCGATACGTGTTGAAAGTAGCAAAGGCTACAAAATTGAAAATGAATTTAGATGTGAGTTTGTTGCGTCCTATATCGGTTGTTGTTTCGGAATAGTTGTTGGTCTCTACTAATGAATTACTTTATTTGGTTCTGACATCTAACAATCGACATTCTAAATGCTGACTTGCAAAATAACATCAACAATCAATGTGCTATTGGAAAATATGGCTATCAGGAAATGCAATGAATTCATGAATACACTTCATGTCCAAATTCAATGACCAACACAAGTAAGTAGTTTATGAAATTATAAGAAAAATTAAATTGTAAGACAAAGTGAAAAATACATAGGCTTAATGCATTAAAGTAGACAAAGAAAATGTAACTTAACTGGAAATTACTTTCAGTAATATTATACACTAATCTTACTAAATGTTGGTATATGGTACCTTAACTTGACTAGTTTTAAAGCTTTGATGTAGATGAATTTCCTGTATCTAAACTAGTAGATATTTATTCGTCGAATAAATTGATGAGTGGGAGGCACGTCTATCTAAAATTGTAGATAGCAACTCATATAGGAAAAACAATAACCCTTCCAATACTTCACACCATTGCACAGGGAACCGTGTTCACCCAAAAAAGAATGGAAGAATGACCTTCCAACAACTCCATACCTAAAAAAATCCATAGTTATCCACAAGTATTACTCCCCCCTATCCCAGCTATTTTTGCACTCTTGCTTTTTTAACACTATTCTCCATCAAAGTTTGATAGAATATTTGAATGAATATATGAACAACAGTACTATCGTATATGATATTGTTCAATTCGTTGTAGCAAATAGTTTCTAAATATTAAATTTTTATTTCACATTATTATACATAGGTAAAGATATTAATGGTCAAACATGTTTCTTGAACATGTGTTAATTCTCTCTCCACAAAAATAGTTGGGACGGAGGGAGTAACTCACAACAGATTGACTGAAAAAATTATCTTTTGGGAGGTGTCTCCCTAAGCACCACGTCAAGTTGATGACTTCTTTCAGATTCTCAAGCGTTCTCTTGTCAACCTCGACCACAATTTTCAAAAAATGGTGATTCTAATCAACCTAGTGTCTACTCATGAATACTTCAAACAAAGATTTAATTTCTGTTAACTAAAAAGCCTCCAAAAAAGAATATATCTGGTGGTAAAATACAAGATCCTTTCATCATCTCAATTTAGTATACCATATGCATTTCTTGTGGTGAATTTCCTTTTTTGCGTTAAATAACTTTGCATATATATGATATATATGATATCAATCAAATAATTAGCAGACACATTATTACTAATCAACAATCTATAACTAAACATAACAAAAACACAGACATGCATCAACAAAACAATTACTCCAATTACCTTTGTCTTATCAAGTTCAAGCATTTCCATGGCGCCCTACAGATCAAAAAAGTCAATATTGAACCCACCTCTTTCGACCATATTCAACCTCCCTTTCCATTCCTCGAACATCTGGCTCGTGACCTTCCTGCCACTTCGGATAATGACAGGATCACAAAAAGAGATGTTAGAGAAGGATATACCAGTGGATTCCACGACGACGAGAGTGATAGGATTAAGACATGCAGTAGATTTGAGGCAGAGGTGGTCGTGCGAGGAATTGACACAGGTTGAGAAATACAGTGGTGGATTGGTGGAGAAGAAAACAATGGGACTACTGATGCATGTCATCATCTTGTCTTACTGATGAATCCTCATAAGGAATCTTTATGGGTGGTTGAGGTAATATGAAGGATTTTTTAATTATTGATAGCATGCAAGCATAAAAGGATTTTGGAGAGGGGGAGGGTGGATTGCGTCTTTTGAGCTATTGCGTGTGTAGGGAGAAAATGGTTATAATAAATAAAGTTGGTGTACGAAAGAATGTGGTTGAACCTGCTTCCGATATCGAAACCATTTTAGATGAAATTATTTTCCTATGTTCCGACTACAAAATATTCCACAATTGATTCTTCCCAAGTCCAAAACCAAACCCTGGAAAACTATCGCCTCAATTTTTCCAAAACTTGAAGAAGTGAAATTTGCCATGAAATGGTGTCATCGTTAAATGGTGTAGGAAAAATGGATTTTAAAACAAAACTGGATTAAATACATATATGACCCTGAGTTCTTTCCCACGTACCAATATAACCTCGATATTTTTTAAAGAACTCATATAACCCTTAACCCGTATTGACTTGAATAACTCAACCCTTCCGACCGCTGACCGCTGTTGACTTAAATTTTTTTTGGTAGACAAACAATGTAAATGACATAAATAGTCTTGGTAGTTTGACTGTCGGGAGAAAAATATTACCACTAGTTTTCAAAAAGTTCTCATATAATTTTTAACCATTGTATAAGTTTTTTGAAAGTTCTAGTATTACTCTGACCGAAGTAAAAGTTTACAACTAAACCCCTTTTACCATTTTTTGGTAAAAAAGAAAATATTTTTTTTGTTTTGCAAAGCTAACCAATTAATTTCAGCACCCACACACATTGCCACAACCTCAAGTCATCCACCAATGCCATCAAACTTAGCAGCGCTCTTATAGTGCCTCATCGCACTATCATCATCTTTAATATTCAACACTACCACCCTCTTCCCAAACGATCCCTTCCCTTCCCCCACTTGTCATCGCCGATCTCTTTCCTCAGTATCTTCGTCAAATATTTCAAATGGTCCCCAACAAATACCACACGCATAGAGTCTTTATTTTCGTTGCCTTCTCACACCAATTCCACCCCAAATCCTCATCATTTTGGGATTCATACCAATTGATTTCTGCCACCATCATCATTTTAGACACTATGCTTATTTCCTATAATCGAGAAACCCTCTGATCCAGAAAACCCTAGCGATGGCCAAAATAGGTTGAATTCGTCGCTGATTCCTTCCACTTTGATTTTTTCCTACCGGATAGCTCCTCCAGAGACAACAACCAGCAATGTAACGACGTTTCATCGAAGGGAGATGATGTAGATGACGGAGATTCTGATCACTCGCAGTTAATGTGATGATTCGCGTTCTGCAGGTCGAGTCTGTGCCTACTCTTCTCCTACTTCAAATAATTCATAACCTATCGTTTGCTGAGCTCACACTCTCTCTAATTTTAGAAAAAAAGATGGACAATATGAGCTCAATTGTATGAAATAATGATTGATGAGTACTCCGATGAAGATATTCAGAAGAGAAATGATGATAATTTTTCCCGAATATTTATGACAGATTAAATTCAAGGGCTTATAGGTCATTTTAACATTATGTAGCATTAACCGACGTTAACTGCAAGTTTGGGCTAACTTCGGGGTATTTTGGCACTCAGAAAACTTGTGACCATATTCTTCTCACATATAATGGAACACACTTTTTTTACTAGATTAAAATTGAGGACTATTTTATCAATTCATTATTGACCAATAATAACAGTAAATTTCACTCACTTAAAATTGTTTCAACACTTAGAAACTCAAAATTATGTTATTTTTTAATAAAAATTCTAGAATTACCTGCCTTCATTTAATGTTGTTTATTATTTCGGTCCATACCCACTCTAATTTCACTTTTTATTTAGTAATAAATGCAAAAACTTAAAGGAGAAGTCTCGGGAAAACTGGCGTATCTATAACCTTATGGATAGATCCTTTAACTTTTTATCTTAAAATTTATAATTTTTTAAAAGAATTAAGATATTGTATTTACCCAAACACCATATAATAAAAATTATTTGCTTTCTGGCTGGTGCTGTTATCCGGGTATAATGAAGTCATTTTGACTAATCTAAATCCAAATTATCTAAAAATAACATACTAATATTATAATATATTACTAATTTTTATTCTTTACTATATATAATCAATCATAACTTATTAAAATATATTACTTCTTAAGATATAAATAAACCATAAATATCTCATTTTACGATATACTCCACACACACACACATATCGTATATAGATCACTGAAGAAAATCCAAAGAAAAACATAATCTGAAATAACAAATTGTTCGTATATTTTTATACATTGATATAGTACTTATAGAAATACGTATACATATTATTTATTTATTTATTTATTTGTATATTATAAAATCTTGTTTTAAACTGACTAACTGTTAAATGATGACATTTAATAATTAGTGAGACTAATAGGGCCATTTGAAATTTACTTTTATTTATTGCAATGAGATACATATAATTATGATAACCTTTTAAATGAGTCTCAACTTATAAATAATTACATTTTAAATAAATTTAATGAAATTTTATAAAAATAATTAATTATTATTGTATTCAATATTTAATGATTTCTTACTATCTCATATAGATTTCCTTAGACGACTAAATTAAACTTTAAAATTTTAAATAAATTCTTTGTTTCAATTTAAATGTAAGACACATACATAAAACTTAATTCTAATATTTTAATTAATAATATTGTGCAACACGTGGCACTATTCTAGTATAAGTTAAAACAAATAATAATGTGTACTCCCTCCGTCCTAGTTCAAGCTGCACACTTTTTGGTCAACTTTCTCAGGTCATGTTTGACTATTAATAACTTTAATTACGGATATTAATGGTACATTAAAATTTAATATTTAGAAACTACGTCGACATAGGAGTCTAA
>JAULKJ010186473.1:0-14268 GCA_032355405.1 Rubia balearica
TGTTATTGCCCCCTGCCGAATTGTTTCCTATTGCCACCATTGAAGTCCAATGCCTTCACTTCCTCCAAGTCTTCAACTATTTGAGGAAAAACGTTGGTGTGATGATCGAGACTACAAATGCCACAAACCTTTACTTGGTGAACTCTCCCTTCATAAATTCCCTCATCATAGAAGCAAGAGCTTGAACTTGATCTTATAGCATGAGAGATTGAGAGGGCTCATCTATGGTCTTCATTCGATATCTTGTACTCACTTTCCTTGTTCCATTAGCCATTTTTTTGAAAAGTAACATGGCATCCCTCGAGTTTTTTTGGGGATTGAACCGTTGCAAGCGGCATTCACCATTTGCATGTCATCATCACACAACCGTTCGAAGAAATAGTATACCAAATACCACTCCTAAAATATGATATGAACAGCTTGTCAATAGCCTCCTGAATATTTCGCAATACTCGTAGAGGGATTCATTTGTGAACTGAAAGATATTGGTGAGCTTCTTCTTCAACCCTACAGACTTTGAAGTAGGGAAGTATTACTCGAGAAATCTGCACTTCATGTCCATCCAGTAGGTGATACAATCGGATGGAAGGTAGTATAACCAATCTATGACCACATCCCGAAGTGAGAAAGGAAATGACCTCAATTTATAGTCCTCCACCAAGACTCCCAGCGGTTTCATGTTGGTACAAACTAGGTGAAACTCCACAAGTGCTTGTTTGGATCTTCACTAGCCATTCCACGGAAAGTTAGTAAACACTTGATCATGCCCCTCTTAAGCTTCCAAGTAACATTGGGTGGCATGGGTGAGAATAAAATACATAGGGGTTGATTCTCCAAGTTAGGAGCCATCAACTCCCTAAATGTGCAATTATCTTAAGCCATCTCTACACATTCTTCAACTACAAAAGCTGGTTCTTGGTGAACCCTCCCAGTTCTCCTCCTCCTACTTCTCCGACTAACTATGTATTTCGTTAGATAGTTTAAAGTCCATAAGTTTACCATAGAATAGAAGCCACACATATCCTACTAGAAGAAAAACTAGCAAAAGGATTATAATTACACAGATTATTATCAAAAAGGCTCAACAAAAAAATCAACAAAGAACAAAAAAAAAAAACAACACTTACTACTCAACTAACAAGCTATGCAAGTTAACTATTGAACCTTTAAACTAACATCTCCGGCAGCGGCGCTAAATTTAACCTGCCCCTCCCGACGTTATTAAACTCGAGAGGAGGAATATTAAGGATCAAATATTAAAAAAATGTAATTGTTGCTCCATTTACTACTACTATGCTACAAAAAAGTGTAGATAGTGGGAAGACCGAGGTCGTCCATATAGATGTTAGGAATCTAAGAGTCAACTACACACGACTGCAATTAGCTCGTCAATACAATCACTCTTCTGGAATAATCAGTGTTGGTAAACTAGGATTTGGGGGTGGTTGCTAACAACTACTAACATGCAACTAACACGAGAATAACCTATGTAAACTAGCTCTTGGGTGTATTTGTGTAACATGATCAATGTTGTTTCGATCCTCAAATCTATTACATAAAATAACTACAAACCTATTTTACTGTTTGTGACTCGTGGTGTGGTCGATCGTAAACACTTCCTCATACATGTCACGTAGGGTGCGCATGTAATCTTCCATCGGTACCATCTACGTAATTAGGGAGAAAAGTATTCGGCATTAGGTACATCTGAGGAATCTCAAACCTACTCTTGATCAATACTACTCTTAAACCTAGAGAGAAAAGCATTCGACATGATTAGGTAAATCCAAGGAATCTCAAAGAACCTAGAGAGAAGGCAGAGTATTTTATCTCTCTAACATACTCTTGAAGTCTAAAAATTAACATAAACCTAAACCCTAGTAGAAATAGCTCAATATATATAGTAGTAGGAAATTGGGCCTTGAAAATGACACAAAATAGCCCTAAAATTTCTAGCAGCTGCAATTTACTCGGCCAGAGGAAAACGACAAGTGTCGTGCAGCATCGTACTAGCGTGGGCAGTGTAGGCTCAAGTCGAATATGGATGCAATGACCTGCATAGGCCATCGGCTGGTATCATATTTTGAACTTCTGATTTGTGCCCCCCACACCTTGTGTCGTTTGGCCCAGCTCGTCGGCTGGAAGGAACTTTTATCAGTTGAACAGCGTGGACCATGTCATTTTTCACACCCCATGGGCTGGTCTTCACTTTTAGAATTTGAAACGGCACGGTCTGCACTAGGAGGTCATCGTCGTACCTCTCAAAGATATAATTTATAAGCCCAAAATGCTTACTAAATACAATTAGAGTAAAGTGCTAAAATAACCCTGCCTTTAGGCTGAAAGTGCCAACATAACCCTGCAAAACGAGAAAGTGCCAAAATAACCCTAACTTTATGATGTATGTGCCAATCTAACCCTAGGAGCCATTGACTTCAATAGTCAACACCGTAATTGGCCGGATTTTAAGGACATGACTAATTTACCCATGAATTAAAATAAAGAAATAAGAGTCTTTTCCAATTTTTCTCCCTTAAACTTCAGCCAATTCCGATGTTGACTATTGGAATCAATGGCTTCCAGGGTTAGATTGACACATAACTCATAAAATTAGGGTTATTTTGACACCTTCTTATTTTGCAGGATTATATTGACACTTTCAGAAGGATTAGAAAATCATTTAATCCAATTTTTAATTTTTGGCTCGATCTTGGATGCTTTCAGCATTCATGTACCAGGGCCACTAGTCTCTGCAACAGTGTCTTTGCAAGATTAAACTCCGAATTTCGAGTCAACCCTTTGAACACTGAAGTTCGAGTTCGTTACCATCGACTCGTACAGTCATACTCATCTCCATCCTAGTCCGAAACTTGAGGGTAAGTGAGAAATCATTCGTGTTCATACTTTATCAGTAGATTGCTTTTCTCTGGGAATATTGCCTAGCTTAACGCTTGGGTGGCTTATTGTATATGAAGTATCCTTGTTAATGATTCTGTTAGGTTTGTGCTGATCTATGATCACTGAATCAGCTTTTCTCAGTCTGTTGAGAAGTCAACTCCTTTAGCTAAAATGAATGTCTTGAGTTATTTGAAGGGAAATCTTATGCCTACTCCGTTCTGTTCTGTTCCACATGAATAGTCCTGTTTTTCAATTTGCCCATGTTCCATATAAAGAGTCGTGTTATAAAAGTAAGTGCAAATATAGCTGGATGAGACTTCACGATTGATTTGTTGTTGCAGTGAAACTGTGTCTATAACCAAGTTACGAATGACTTGTAGGCAATTCGGAGCAGTCTTTGCCTCCATTCCGACGCCAATTGTTGCTGCATTGTCCTGCTTTTTTTTCCGCTTATGTGGGTAAGTTCACCAATCTCTGGTCTAGGCAATTCTAAGCTTGGTATGCTGAATTAACTAATAGTTGCTTTTGTTTCTGCCAACTGGTGTTGCAGGCTCACATTTACTTAAATTCCTCAACCTGACAAGTTTCCGGTCAAGATTCATACAAGGCCTTTCGATCTTCATGGCTTTTCCATCCATCCACACTTGAAAGAGCACATAGCTCTAGAGTGTTTTGGCCTTGTCCAGAACAAGATAGGTATGAAATATGGACATAGTATTCAATATGTACTGATTGTTATCATTTTAGGTGTCGTATATGGAAGGCAATGGTTCTTGCTTACGCTGCAGTATAATGGCATTATTTTCTTTTCCTTACACCACTTGTGCTTTTGCTTGTGGATCCATGAATTTTGACTTGTAATAATACACATTAAGTAGTGGTAAATAGTAATTTCAAGTTTTTATTGGGGGTGGTTAAATGCCTTTCCTTACCCTTAAGTATAGTAACACCTGTGGATATCCATAGGCTGTTAACTCCCATAACACTGTACCATGCTATTATATTTAGAGAAGTATTATTTCTATTTCAGTTAAAATTTAATGAATATTTTATTTCTTGTGGGGTCTAATTTATTGTTTATGATTTAATATTATTTAGGTGTTTGTTTTCCCATGTTTAATGTCTATGTTCATTTTATCTTTTAAATGGTGCCAATATTTCATGGATTTTGGATGATTCAGTTAAATCAGGTAGTGTTAGTGCTGTTGGGTTTTAAACTAATGGAACATGTTTTAGGTAGTCTGTAAATTGTGGTTTCATGGACTAGTTACACGTCTCTCAAAATGTCAATAGATCAGCGAGAAAGTATGTTGAATCAGAAGTATTCCTAACGATTATAAATTTTGAGTAATGTACTGCAGATGTTTTTGTATCTAGAATCTTGAAAACCTGGATTGCTGTAAAATATTTCCAGTAATTTTGATATGTTGGGTTTATTTTCTTCTTGTTTCTGGTATTTGCAAGTTCTCAATTCTGTTGGTTTCTTATTTGTAGCTCTTACATCCACTGCTAAGTATTTCTGCATTTTTTGCGAAATGAAAATGTAATCAAATGTTAACATAAAGAGTTTTTTGGCTTGTACCAAACTGGAACAGCCATATATGGAAAATGCTCAAACATACTGTAACAAAGGTGCAAATTTCCAAACCTAAAGTAGCTAACTAACTCGACCTTGTGCAATTCAATTTTTGTTTTGTTTTTTTGAAAGAGTTTCAGTTTTTTTTATTGTACATTACAGAAATTGGGGGGTGTGAACATTGCTCTGGAGAGGAAAATGTCTAGACATTGTGTTGATCCTGCGCTTCTAGTCTTAGAGGAGGCACTTCATCTCCACCAATATCCTCCTGAGTTGAAAAATCCCATTCAGACCATGGATCAGAACTTGAAATTCTTCAAAATGTTCTTTTGGAGTTTGGCTTATCAGGAAGAGTCTGCGGGGGATTATGAGCATCGTGTATTGACTACTATGATGTCTGGAATCAGGCTGACTGCAAATGACTTCAGTATGCAACCTGAAGATGCAGCTGGTGGAGAAGAAGTCACGCCATGGGAACTGATCAGTGAATCTTCAGAATATCAGTGGCGTTTGGGCGGTGTCTGGGGTACTATGATGTATGAATTCATGAAAGCTGCGGATGTGTTCAGAAAGCAGTTTGAACGTGCATCCGATGGAGAAAAAGTCACCAATTGGGAGCCCATGAGTGATATCCTGATGAAAATGATTAAGCAGTATAAGCCGCTAGCCAAACAAATTTGCATACTATTGTTGAATGTTGCATTCTCATATAAGTCATGCGAATCGGAGAATTTCATTTTTTGCTATGGAGAGGACACTACCTCTTTCATTGATTTGATTTTAGAGAATGTTCAGGCTCTTCACTTGGGCATGGATCTGGTTGCTCCTATAAAGCAACAATTGACCTTCATCGAAGGGAAACTCAAGCTGTTTAGAAGATTTGCTTGTATTGCTAAAGATTCCTCAACTGGAACCAAAAGATTGGCTGAACTTATATCTCATACTCAAACATGGGCTATTCACGTCTCTTATCTCACATGCTTGTATTGGGATGATGAAATGCATAAGATCCAGGCATCTGACATGGAAACCCTGCTTTCTAATTTGATGCTGAAATATATGCCCTACACCCCAGAGGTCATATCATTATACCTTGGCATGTTTAAGGCGGAATCATATCATGAATTTCAAAGTGAAGTGATTCCTCGACTCCTTGTAAGTTATGTTGACTTTCTCCTTGAACATTTGCCTATGAGAGATGATATTGAAAATCTTCACATCGGGTTGATATTCTTGCTGTCATTTGTTGTGGATCCCCCTAGAGAGTATTTTGAGGAAAAAGAATCAATATCTAAAGACATTTATGCCATCATTGATGAGGTGCCATACATCATTTGCAATTCGGATATGAGGTTTTCTGGCTTACTGCATAAAATTGATTGTGTAAAGTTAAAGGTAAGAGAGCTATATGTTCCTATGCAACATTCACCATGCTCCAATTCTCCTGAAACATCTGCAAGAGAATTTGTCAATACCCTCCTTGCAAACTTGAGGAATATGCTGGAAGGGAAAGTGGATTTTATTCCTTCTATAAAGGATCAATTGAAAATAGTCCTGGAAGAGCTGGAATCACTCAAGCCATTTCTCAAAGTAAAGGATCTGTGGACTCAAATCATGAATGTAATATATTTGGCAGCTTATATCACCAAGCTGTGTACGAGCAGAAGCTTTTTCGTATGGTATGGTAGTATTTGCCTTCCAAGTATCATAGATGACATCAAGGGTGTGAAGTCTGAGGTCAGAAGGATTGTAGATGACCAAACGTGTAGCAGAAAATGCCTCACTGCTGAGATAGATACTGGTATTAATCTGCTATCACCGCCTAACTCTGTAAACAATGAAGGTGAAGAGGCTTTTATAGGCTTTGAGCATGATGTAAAACAAATTATTGATCACCTTGTTGCACAGAATCTAGAGAATCGCACAACCATTTGTATATCAGGAATGGCCGGGCAAGGCAAGACAAGTTTAGCTAAAAGAATTTACCATAATCAATCAGTTCGACGTCGCTTCACCAAAATTGCTTGGTGCAATGTCTCCAAGGACTGTGTTATAGAAAAGCTATTGGCAGATATTGTAAGGCAGGTTAAAGGCGCTGATGATGGCAAATTAGAAAATGATTATTCAGCTGATCGGTTACGGAAATGTTTGCGAGAAAGATACTTCATTGTTTTGGACGATATTTGGGATGTTGATGTGTGGGAGAAAGTTCAACGATCATTTCCAAATGACAAGAATGGAAGCCGGATCCTTTTTACCAGTCGGAATCGTGATCTGGCCACAAAAACTGAATCAATCTCTCACAGCCTCCGCTTATTTTCCGACGAGGAAAGTTGGCGGTTGATGAAATATAAGCTTTCTGATTGCGATGGGTTTTCTGAAGAAATTTTAAGGCTTGGAAAGCTAATTGCAATTTACTGTAAAGGCTTGCCTTTGGCAGTTGCTCTAATTGGTTCTCTCCTTAAAAAGAAAGGACCTGTATTGAAATTGTGGAAGAAGGTAGCTAAAGATCTGAAATCACATCTTACTAGTGAAGGGTGCATGCCCATATTGGAGCTGAGTTATAAGCATTTGCCGGAGCCTTTGAAACCATGTTTTCTCTATTTTGGAGCCTTTCCAAAGGGTCATAACATCTGTGCCAAAAAATTAAAACTCATTTGGATTGCTCTCAGATTTGTGGAGGGGAATGGGATGCAGCACTCACTAGATTTGGCAAGCAAGCACTTGGATGCTCTTGTTTCTCAACATTTAGTTGTAACGGAGAGAAGCTCTACAGGTGGGATAAAAAGTTGCAAAGTTCATCATGATCTTTTATACGATTTGTGCGTAGAAAAAGCTGTGCGTGACGATTGGTTACATTTGGCTGATGAAAATACTATTTTGGGTGACTGTCATTCTAATCCTCAGAGTGCTTTCTCTCCTCAATCATTGCTTAAATTCTTCAGCTGTTTTAAACTTCTTACTGTTTTGGATTTGGGGGCTTTGTGTCTGGCTATGTTCCCAGGAGTAATATTGTGCAACACTCATCTGAGATACCTGGCTTTACGTGGTACCTTTGAAGATATTCCTCTGCTAATTGTTGAATTGTGTAACTTGGAAACTCTCATTGTGAAGGCTGGACTGTCAGTTGTCCAGCTACCAAGTACTTTGTGGAGGATGAAAAGTTTAAGATATGTTAATGTTGATAGAAGTTGTCCCAACTTGATAGGTTTTGGGCCAAACCAGTCCTCTGGGACAGCAGGATGTAATATTGAGGTACTGGGTGGAATATTTCTTAGGTATAAGCCTGCGCAGGAGGATTTTTTAAAGATACCAAGTCTCAGGAAGTTAAAATTCTATTGTGATGATGATGTGATCGATCCCATGTGGTTTTCCATGTTAGAATATTTTGAGAAATTGGAGTCTTTGCATGTACATTATCTTGGGCGTCATCTGCTTCTGAACCAACAATTGCCAAGATTAAACTTTCCTAATAATCTGAAGAAGTTGACTTTGACAGCATTTAAACTACCCTGGAGCACCATGTCAACGATTGGAGAGCTACCTCATCTCGAGGTCCTCAAATTACGTTATAGGGCGTGTGTGGGAACTACATGGCATTTGGGAGATGGGAAATTTTTAAGTCTCAAATATCTGAAATTATTTGAGATGGATGTTGCACGAATAGACGATTCTGGCTGTGATGATCCACTTCCCAATCTTGAGAAACTTTTTCTCATCAATTGTCGGAGACTGAAGGAGCTTCCATTAAGCTTTGGCCACATTTATCCCTTGGATACAATTGATGTAACTGGTTCTTTTCAAGCTTCACACTCAGTAAGGAAAATCTTAGCTGAGCAACTAGACATAGGGAACCACGACCTTCGAGTATATGGCCTTAGACCAGTTGAGGATGGCGATGATGAAATGGACCAAGAATAGAAGAATGCTGGGTAGTGTCTATGCTGTGGGTAAGTTTGGTTTTTTCGTTATTAATTTAATTTTAGGTCTGGTCAATATTTTGTTTGTTGGCCTGATTATATCTGATTTTATGGGAGATTAAAATTTCTTCAGTGTCTGCATCTTAATTTTATTGCAGTTGGTCTCTTCATGTTATCAAATGCACCAAATTCTCTTTAATCTTTCTCCCCCTCTTTCGTGGTTCAAATTTAAATTTAGGATATTAATTGATGACATTAATAATTATTAAAAGTAATACTGTTAGTTCAAAGTATTTGGATAATTTGAATTCATGGCCTTAATCAACAGCTGTTAATTTATGTAGGATAACCCAGAATTGTAAATTGTGAAATAAGTTTGTAACTAAAGCTGGCATGCATAGCATTACACCTCCTGCATCAATTAAGATGAACTATCTGCTTCTATCTTTAATGTCCTTATCAGGTCAAAAGGTCTGTGCTAATTTAATTAGGGAAAACCCGTGTATGTTAAAAATGCCCCAAGGAGTAGTTTGTGAGCTCAGCTTAGAGTTAAAAGAGGGAGATGCAAGCTGTTTTGTCATCATTACTTTCTGCACTATTCATATGTTTTCCTTAACATTGTTTTTTTCTGAAAGATTACATACAAGCAACCAAATTACATATTAATATCCTAATCTAGGACCTAACTAGGAGACATCACCATTGAATCTATTGAAGCTCAGTGGAGCATGAAACTCCATCCATTTGATAGCTAGGGACGTCCTCCTGAGAACACCCAAACGCTGCACCACCAACGAACCACTGCCACCGAAATCACCACGATGTCCCCATCATCAACCACCTGCAGGTTGGGAAACCACAGGTGGGACCACCGACGCGGTCCCATGACGCTGGGCAATCCCAATCAAGATGGGGGTGTGTTTTGAACCCTAGACCTCTCAGTATTAGAGAGTGTGGCTTACCACTAAACCAGGCCCATTACACCCTTACCTTTGTTTCTTTGTTACATACATTGCTGAATAATGATTGTGATACGGATTTCCCCCCCTTCAGTATGAACAATAGGAACTTTTGGTTTTGCCCCGTGCATGATTTATTAGTGTGTTCAAATTGGGCCTTGTTCAGTGATCCCTATCAAGTGTAATGGAACCATCCCTAAAGGTCGTGAATGTCTCCGGGAGGATTTTGCCTTGCGATATTGATTGTGTAGTTTCTACTATCTCTTTAGTTTGTCATTCTGAATTAGTTTAGAGTTGTTGTGCATGTGTAACTCATGGAAAAAGACTGGCTTGGTCTCATTAGAATGATGTAAGATTTTGAAGTGTTGGAACCACTAGATATCTAGTAGTTGCGATCAATGTCCTAAGAGTAAGACTTTCATGATTACTAAATGATATGAAGCCCAGTTATAAAGTTCTAACCATTTATTCTTACCAACATAGCTTGAGCTAGTATATATTCTTTCCCTTTTCAGATGCATCCTGACACTTTTAAGTATAAATTTTGCAGCCTTGAATCTATGCATTAAAAGTGCTGAGATAGTGGTAGACTTAGCCCATTCTTTAATTAAGAGGCTAACTGTGGTGAACTCCATTTGAAAATTACATGTTTACCTGCAGGTTGATTCTGAAAGGAAAGTAATTTCATTGAGCTTTTAATAATGCTGTCTGTATCCTAATACCAGTGGTAGGGTGTGATCTTTGTACTTTGATCGAGTTGTGCTTGGGTGAGAAAAAAGAGCATTGGCATTGGAACATTCTGGAAATTGGAAGCTCCTTATATGCTTCCTTATGGTACAATGCATGTGGGCATCTAGCCTTTTTCTGCACAAAAGTGTGTTAGAGAGTGACTTACTTCACGGCTGAAGAGAGAACCTTCGATCAAGCACTCAAGAATTATAAGAAAAGGTAGAGAAGTTATATCTAGGCAGGAATTACGCAGAACGATGTTTGAGGTTCAGGCCTTGACTTTTCTCAAGCTAACATGTGCTCGTTTTGTTAAGGAATACTAAAAATATACTTTTCTTGATTTCAGGTTCCTAAAACTATCTGTGGAAGTTTGAAAGTGGTTTTGTGATTTATATGAAGAACAGAATAAAGTACACCAGCTAATCAACATTTTAACTTAATAAGCTCAAAACTGAGGTGAGAAATTTGTAAATATTTATTGTTCTATATTTTTTATCACAGTTAACATTTTGGATTCCATCATCTGACTAGTCCAAATGCATTGGTTTTCAGAAGTTACTGATGAGGAATTTTAAAAGGGTGAATTTCCTATCAAATGAAGTTGAAGGAAGGTGCCAGGTTTCTGCATCTTTAAAGTTAGTGTTCTCATACATGAGTACGGAATAGAGAATTAGGCTAAGGATACGAGTGTCAGAGCTATGGCTTTTGTAAATTTTTCTGTTGAAACCAAACATCTAATGGAACTTGGAAGAGGAAGGGAATTGTAGCCAGTTGAGCTTGTGAAGTTCACCTATTCTGTTGGTGCCTGCCCCTTCATTTCAGATGATTGAGGGCAATAGAACTCTGCAGATACTGCATGACTCCAGGTGATTGGGTACCTGGAATTTTGCTGTGCTGAAATTCATTTTTTCTTCTTGTTTATCTTTCAGGTCCAAGCTTTAGACATCCTTCTAAAAGTGGTCACAGTTTAATTTTTCCGATCACACATATGCATCTGTTGATCTGTTGTTGGTCTAATGAATTGAATGAAAAACCTATCAAGATTGATATACCAATATTATTTTTAGATGCCTTTTATGCTACCATCGTCTCTATTACTTTTAGTTAAATTTAATCCGAAATCATCAATGTTGAATTCTCCCATTCTCTTTCCTTTTTTGACCAACCTATAAGTTGCATAAGTACATGAATACTAGATATGCTAGAAGAAAAATGAAAAGAATAGCTAGCTTTCCTAAAAGGTTAGATGAACCACCCATGCCTTAGATTCATTTAAGTTGATTTTAGAGCTTTTGAGAGGTTGAGTTTTGGTATAACAGACTGGTAGTCCCTACTATCTACACCTAATACACTTTCCATTGTGATGACTCCGCTGGTCATTCGTTTATCTGTTCATTTGCTGTATTATTTGATTTTGACTACTCCCTCCGTCCCACTAAAACTTGCTTATTTATTACTTTTTCAAATTCAATTTTGTAAACTTTGACAACGAATTTTAACTAATATATATGTGTGTGTGTATAATAAAAATATCATGTGATATCTTGTTAGATTCATCCTAATGCCTATTTTCTAAATATCAATTTTTATTTAAAATTATTATATGTAGCTAGAGATATTAACGGTCAAACATGATCATTTACGACGTGAAAAAGCAAATAAGCAAGAATTAATGGGGCGGAGGGAGTATATATGGACCAGTTGCCTGAGTTCTGTTCGAAGGACAGCTATTTAACAGTGAATGAAATATTTGAAGTTGTAATGTAAGAACAAGATTAGGTGAATCAATTAGCCATTTGAATATTTAGCATAAATTACTCGTAGTCTTATGGGCAGACACATCAACTGGAAGGCTGCAATGATGAAAGCATGAGATTACACTTCTTCAAAAGCTGATTATGTGGAATTACAGGGAAAAAGTGGTGGATGGTTCAGATGCTGAAAATTTGGAGATGAACCCTTCAGCTCCCCCTCATTGGAATAGTGTTACTTACAGGTTACTTTATGCCAGAAGAATTGGTCAAAGATGTGATGCAGCTGCAATTGGAGTGAAGGATCTGCACTTCTCCAGTGGCCACTGCCAGGCAGGTAGAACTCTCCACGGGAGGCTAGGTGGGTGTAGTTTGACTTCTTTCGCTGTCACTTCTCTTGTCAGTGAATTTATTACCTTTGGTATATGTGTGGGCAGTTTTCATTATGTTTATAATGTTATGAATTTCACTTGCATTGTCAGCAATCAGCATTGTGTGGTAAAAAGATATAGTGCTTTGTCTAAAAACAAAAGCACCATGTGTTACCTTCAAATTAGTTTCTAACTATACTGTGCATCTGCATAATGTGCATATGTTCATACTTTCCAGCTTGTAGTTTTTATGTGGCTGCACAATTTTTTTTGGTTACCCGGCTTAACAGTTGCTCTCCTTTTGCATTACCCTACTGAACCACAATTATCGTCCTTTGCTCTGTAATAAGATTTTAATATGGACTTTGCAATTGCATGTCCCCTCAGAAAGGTACTCAAATCCTTTGGTACTGCACTCCCGGTCCTGGATCATTGATGCAGGTATGCACGCACATGATAAACAAGAATTAAAGCAATGAACACACATGTATTTAAACTAAAGCAAAAACCATCTAATAACATAAGCTAATTGCAAGTTATTAATGATGTCTGTGTCTGAGTCTATCTCTCTGATGCAGACCCCTGATGCATGTTACATAGGAATCATCTCCTCTAATGTATCGATATTCGATAGCCTTTTAGGCATTCAGCAATCAATCAGATATGTTTGTTAGAAACTTCATATTTGCTCTTTCCCTTCAGAACCATATCCTCTAAGATTTGTTTGTTAAGTGGTGGTTAGCAAGTTGGGTGTTATTTAGAGCTTAAAGAAGCTGGATCTCACCATTTTGAAATAGATAGTGTAATGATGTTATCTGAGGCATTAGTCAGTATATTACCTATACTCGTGTCTAATAGTTCCTCTGTGGCTCTGTCTAAACAGTTAATATGGAATTGCACACTAAAGGAACATTTGTACAGTGTCTTTTGATACAAGTTTGGGTGCGAGTTGGCCAACTCTTCGCCCTTTTACTATTTATAGGCTATTCCACACTAAATCCCTTAGAAAAACAGAGACCCAATTTGAATTTTGATTTTCTTTCAAGGGGAATCAAGATTCCTTCACATCCAAATTCACAACTTCTTGGATGGATAGCCTTATGTCTGTTCCTTTTTACTTAACTGCACTTCAGTTCAGTTGTTGTTAGTGTTAAACTGTACTGAGTTTATTCAGATTAGTTCATTTCAGTTCAGAAAAAAAGAACAAGGCCTAAGGAGAGATGAAACTGGGAAACACTGCCCAGTGTCCATAGGCCCTTGTACAGGTGTGGTCTGGGAAGTTGCAAAATTTAACTGCTTTTGTTTTAAAGGTACTTATTTTGACTCCTTGTGAGACTTCTGGTTTTGATGTTAAGACAGAAGCATTGCTGTCTATGCTTATGTTAGATTGTTTCCCAAAAGTTCTAACTGGATTTATATCAATTAGCAGTAATTCAAGCTTAAATATGCCAAATAGTTCATGGAACTTAGTCCTCAGTTATAGCTACTGATTGTCCGACAGCATTTCTGGCGACATACATTTATTCAGGGCTCTCCATTTACCAAGGCTATCCATTCTTCTAAAGCTGTGGGGAACCTCCATTCTTCTTAGCATCACCGGTTTGTTCGCTATCAATGATGCCATATTTCCGGCAAGAGCAGTAATCGGTATGCTCTGCAACGCCCGAGTACATCTGGATGGCTTTTATGGATCAGTTTAGCGAAGCATTTGCAGGCTGCCAGGCTCCAGAGGTTGAGGGTGTCATGAATGCTTAGGTTGCTCTCTTCCAGGGATATCTTTATTATATATCTTAAAAAAGTGGGAATCCTGGAATGAACAGTACCTTTTGTTATTATTTTCTTCATACCCCTTCGTTTATTCCTTTTCACTCCGGCAACCCTTTCCTTCAGCAATTCCTTCTACCCTTTTGTAATCTTTCAATCCCTCCTTCACCTCTCAGCCTTTTCGTAATACCTTCTTCACATTCTCACCCTAAATGATGACAACTCCGGCCCGGCATCAGTGATCGATCTCTCCAGCAGCAACTCCGCAACTCTGACTCCGAAACTCCTCTGGCTCTCGCG
>JAULKJ010186686.1:0-14267 GCA_032355405.1 Rubia balearica
TTTTCCAGGACTGAAAATTAAGCTTGGCTTGATGCAGGCGCTTCTTCCTCGATTTTTCATAAGGAGTGAAAACCAGGTTGGCATGATGCAAGCAAACTTCTGTTCAGCCATTCTTGAGTATCTACTTGAAACACCTGCCTCATATATGCGGGGTGCAATGCACGTTACTGCAATTAAGTAAATGAAGTTCTTAAACACTAATGATATTTGACATTATTAACATAACATCAAATGCTTATTTTATTTTGTACTCTTCACACAAATTTTGCACAATGTATGTACATGTTTGCTTCCAGTGCAATGATGTGTGAATATATCTGGCGAATATGTTTGCCTTCTATGCTTTTATGTTTTGAGCAAACATTCAACACGTATGAACAGTCAACCGTGAGACAAGCGCAATACAACGCACAAGACAACTTGGGTAGAAAAATACTCGTTTTCACTTATATTGCAAAAGGTAACCGGGTGTGAAAGTTCCAACTATAATGTTCAAAAGCCGCAGTCATAAAATAAGCATCTTAACAATCACCAACACCACCACAAAGCTACCAAAATTATGCCTTTTATAGATAGTATTACTAAACAGACAACTAAAAATAACGATTTGAGACTTAATAACAAGTCAACAACAACAGCAAGAATCAAGACTTGATTAATCATACTACCTTTTAAGTAATAAATTATTAAAATCAACCTGAAAAAAATGCTACCCGGGGATCATCTTCTCAACTTGAGAACTCTGTTTAAGGGTTCAAAACATGTAAGTTATTCTTGTTTTCACTAAAACCAGTATCTATTGGCTCCTCTTTGGAGGAAAATCTTGAGAGTTGTTTCTTGCTTTCTTGATAAACATTGAACTTGGGATAGGAGGATCGCTCTTTCTTTGGGGGGAGACCTAGAAGAATGATCAGCATCAAGATTCTCGGACTTTTCTAGGACTGAAAAGCAAGCTTGGCTCGATGCATGTGTTTCCTCCTCGATTTTCATAATGAGAGAAAATCCAGGTTGGCTCGATGTAGACGCACTTCAATTCACCATTCTTGACTATCTACTTAAAACACCTGCCTCATATATGCAGGGTGGAATTCACTTTACTGTACTTAAGTAAATGAAGTTCTTGAACACGACACTAGTTAGTGATTTTTAACATTATTAGTATAACATCAAATGCTTATTTTATTTTGTACTCTTCGCACAATATTTGCACATGTTTGCTTCCACTGCAATGATTCATGGTGCGAATATGTCTGGCAAGTTTGTTTGCCTTCTATGCTTTCATATTTCGAGCAAACATTTGACACGAATGAACCGTGAACAGTGAGACAAGTGCAATACAATGCACAGACAACTTGGGTAGAAAAGTACTCGTTTTCAATTATATTGCAAAAGGTAACCAGATGTGAAAGTTCTAACTACAATGTTCAGAAACCACAATCATAAAGTAAGCATCTTAACAAACACCAACACCACCACAAAACTACCAAAGTTATGCATTTTATAGATAGTATTACTAAACATGCAACTAAAATTGACTATTTGAGACTTAACAACAAGTCAAAAACAACAGCAAGAATTAAGCCTTAATTAATCACACTATCTTTTGATTAATATATTATTAAAATTAACTCGAAAACATGCTGCCTGGGGATCATCTTCTCAACTTGAGAACTATATTAAAGGGTTCAAAACATGTCAGGTGTTCTTGTTTTTACTACAATCGATGTCTGTTAGTTCCTCTTTGGTTTTCCTAAGGAGTGGAGGAAAATCTTAAAAGTTGCTTCCTGCTTTCTTGATAAACATTGCACTCATGATAAGAGGATTGCTCTTTCTTTTGAAAAGAATCTAGGAGGATGATCATCATCAATATCCTTGGCCTTTTCTAGGACTGAAAATAAAGCTTGGCTCGATGCAGGTGCTTCCTCCATGATTTTTATAAGGAGTGAAAATCCAGGTTTGCTTGATGTAGGCACACTTCTGTTCCACCATTCTTGAGTATCTACTTGAAACACCCACCTCATATATGCGGGGTGCAATGCACGTTAACGTACTTTAGTAAATGAAGTTCTTGAACACGACAAGAGTTAATGATTTTTGAAATTATTAATATAACATCAAATGCTTATTTTATTTTGTACTCTTCACACAATTTTTGCACATGTTTGCTTCCATTGCAATGATTCATGGTGTGAATATGTCTGGCGAGTTTGTTTGCTTTCTAGGCTTTCATATTTCAAGCAAACATTCAACAGAAATGAACCTTAAACTGTGGGACAAGTGCAATACAACGTACAAACAACTTGGGTAGAAAAGTACTCCTTTTCAGTTATATTGCAAAAGGTAACCGGATGTGAAAGTTCAAACTACAATGTCAAGAAGCCACAATCATAAAGTAAGCATCTTTGACAATCACTAACACCACCAAAAAACTTCCAAAGTTATACATTTTATGGATAGTATTACTAAACATGCAACTGAAAATGACTATTTGAGACTTATTAACAAGTCAAAAACAACAGCAAGATTCAAGCCGTAATAAATCATGCTACCTTTGAGTAATAAATTACAAAAATCAACCTGAAAAACATACTACCCTGGGATCATCTTCTCAACTTGAGAACTCTGTTAAGGGTTCAAAACATATCAGTTGTTCTTGTTTTCACTAAAACTGGTACCAGTGGCTCCTCATAGGTTTTCCTAAGGAGTGGAGAAAAATCTTGAGTGTTGCATCTTGCTTTCTTGATAAACATTGCACTCGAAATAGGAGGATCGCTCTTTATTTTGGGAGAGAATTTAAAAGGATGGTCAGCATAAAGATCCTCGACCTTTTCTAAGGCTGAAAATCAAGCTTGGCTCTTTGCAGGCTCTTCCTCCTCGATTTTCATAATGAGCAAAAATCCAGATTGGCTCGACGCAGCTGCACTTCTATTCCACCATTGTTGAGTATCTACTTGAAACACATGCCTCATATATGTGGGGTGGGATGCATGTTATTTTACTTAAGTAAATTAAGTTCTTGAACACGACACGGTTACCCTTCGCACAATTTTTGCACAATGTATGCACTTGTTTGCTTTCATTTCTATGATTCATGGTGTGAATATGTGTGGCGAGTCTGTTTGCCTTCCATGCTTTCATATTTCGAGCAAACATTCGATACACATGAAACGTGAACCGTGGAACAAATGCAATACAACGCACAGAATACCTTGGTAGAAAATACTAGTTTTCAATTATAGTGCAATAGGTAACCGAATGAGAAAGTTCAAACTACAATGTTCAAAATCTACAGTCATAAAATAAGCAACTTAACAATCACCAACAGCACCACAAAACTACCAAATTTATGCATTTTTTATAGATAGTATTAATAAACATGCAACTGAAAAATGACTATTTGAGACTTAACAACAAGTAAACAACAATAGAAAGAATCAAGCCTTAGTTAATCACACTAACTTTTGAGTAATAAATTATTAAAGTAACCCAAAAAATGTAACACGTGGATCATCTTCTCGACTTTATAACTCTGTTTAAGGGTTTAAAACATGTCAGGTGTTCTAGTTGTCACTAAATCCGGTAGCTGTTGGCTCCTCTTTATATTTCCTAAGGAGTGTAGGAAAATCTTGAGAACCGCTTCTTGGTTTCTTGATAAACATTACACTTGGGATAGGTGGAACACTCATTATTACTGGATAGAATCTAGGAGGATGATCACTATCAATATCCTCAGCCTTTTCTAGGACTGAAAATCAAGCTTGGCTCGATGTAGGTGCTTCCACCACGATTTTCATAAGGAGTGAAAATCCAGGTTAGCTTGATGCAAGTGAACTTCTGTCCCACCATTCATGAGTATCTACTTGAAAAATTTTCCTTATACATGCGGGATAGAATGCACATTACTGTACTTAAGTAAATGAAATTTTTGAACACGATACGAATTAATGATTTTTGACATTATTGATAAAACATTAAATGCTTATATTATTTTGTACTCTTCGCACAATTTTTGCACATGTTTGCTTCCATTGCAATGATTCATGGTGCGAATATGTCTGGCGAGTCTGTTTGCCTTCTATGATTTCTTATTTTCGAGAAAACATTTGACACTTATGAACCGTCAACCGTGGGACAAGTGTAATACAATGCATAGACAACTTGGGTAGAAAAGTACTCATTTTCTATTATATTAAAAAAAGGTAACCGGATATGAAAGTTCAAACTACAATGTTCAATAGCTACAATCATAAAGTACGCATCTTAACAATCACCAACACCACCACAAATCTTCCAAAGTTGTGCATTTGATAAATAGTATTATTGAACATGCAACTGAAAGTGACTATTTGAGACTAAACGACAAGTCAACAATAATAACAATAATCAAGCTTTAATTAATCACACTACCTTTTGATTAATAAATTACTAAAATCAACCCAAAAAACATGCTACCTGGGGATCATCTTCTCGACTTAAGAACTTTGTTTAAGGGTTCAAAACATGTTAGTTGTTCTTGTTTTCCTTAAAACCGGTATCAGTTGGATACTCTTTAGTTTGCTTAGAAGTGAAAGAAAATCTTGAGAGCTGCTTCTTGCTTTCTTGATAAACATTGTACTCAGGATAGGAAGATCCCCTTTTCTTTTAGTAGAAAACTAGAAGGATGACCAGTATCAAGATCCTCGGCCTTTTCAAGGACTGAAAATCATGTTTGGCTCGATGTAGGCGCTTCCTCCTCGATTTTCATAAGGAGTGAAAATCAAGGTTGGCTTGATGAAGATATACTTCTATGCCACCATTCTTGAGTATCTACTTGAAACACCTGCCTCATATATGATGGGCGCAATGCACGTTAACGTAATGAAGTTCTTGAACACGACACTAGTTAATGATTTTTGACGTAATTAATATAACACCAATTGCTTATTATATTTTGTACTCTTCGCACAATTTTTGCACATGTTTGCTTCCATTTCAATGATTCATGGTGCGAATATGTCTGGTGAGACTGTTTTACCTTCTATGCTTTCACATTTCGAGAAAACAATCGACATGCATAGACTGTCAACCGTGGAGCAAGTGTAATACAACACACAGACAACTTGGGTAGAAAAATACTCGTTTTCAATTATATTGCAAAAGATAACCGGATGTTAAAGTTCAAACTACAATGTTCAGAAGTCACAATCGTAAAGTAAGCATCTTAACAATCACCAACACCACCTTAAACTTCAAAAATTATGCATCTGACAGATTGTATTACTAAACATGCAACTGAAAATGACTATTTGAGACTTAACGATAAGTTAACAACAATAGCGAGAACCAAGCCTTAGTTAATCACACTATCTTTTGAGTAATAAATTACTAAAATTAACCCGGAAATCATGCTACTTGGGGATCATATTCTTGACTTGAGAACTCTGTTTAAGGGTTCAAAACATGTCAGTTGTACTTGTTTTTACTAAAACCGGTATTAGTTGGCTTCTATTTTGTTTTCCTAAGGAGTGGAGGAAAATCTTGAGAGCTATTTCTTGCTTTTCTTGATAAACATTGCAATCAGGATAGGAAGATCGCTCTTTCTTTTGGGCGAGAATCTAGGAAGATGATCAGTATCAAGATCCTCGGCCTTTTCTAGGACTCCAAATCAAGCTTGGCTCGCTGCAGGCGATTCCACCTCGATTTTCATAAGGAGTGAAATACAGGTTGGCTAGTTGCACACGCACTTCTGTTCCACCATTCTTGAGTATCAACTTGAAACACCAGCCTCATATATGCGGGATGGAATGCACGTAACTGTACTAAGTAAATGAAGTTCTTGAACACTACACGAGTTAATGATTTTTGACATTATTTATCTAACATCAAATGCTTATTTTATTTTGTACTCTTCGCACAATTTTTGCACATGTTTGCTTCCTTTGCATTGATTCATGATGCGAATATTTGTTCACCTTCTATGCTTTCATATTTTGAGCAAACATTCGACACACATGAACCATCAACCGTGGGAAAAGTGCAATACAAAGCACACACAATTTGAGTAGAAAAATACTCGTTTTCAGTTATATTGCAAAAGGTAACTATATGTCAAAGTTCAAACTACAATATTCAGAAGCCACAGTCGTAAAGAAAGCATTTGTAACAAGCACCCCCAAAACTTCCAATGTTATGCATTTTATCATTTAGTATTACTAAACATGCAATTGAAAATGACTATTTGAGACTTAACGCTAAGTCAACAACAATAGAAAGAATCAAGCATAAATTAATCACACTACCTTTGAGTAATAAATTAATAAAATCAACCCAAAAAACATGCTATGGGATCATCTTCTCGACTTGAGGACTCTGTTTAAGCTTCAAAATATGTCAGTTGTTCTTGTTTTAACTAAAACCGTTATCAGTTGGCTCCTCTTTGATTTTCCTAAGTAGTGGGTAAAATCTTGAGAGCTACTTCTTACTTTCTTGATAAACATTGGACTCGGGATAGGAGAATCGCTCTTTCTTTTGGGAATCTAGGAGGATAATCAGCATCTAAATGCTCATAATTTTCTATGACATAAAATCATGCTTTATTTGATGCAGGCGTTTCGTCCTCGATTTTCATTAGGAATGAAAAATGTGGGCTCAATTTTGTTCTATCATTCTTAGGTATCTACTTGAAACACCTGCCTCATTTATGCGGGGTGGTATGCACGTTACTGTAATTAAGTAAATGAAGTTCTTAAACATGACACAAGTTAATGATTTTTAACATTATTAATCTAACATCAAATGCTTACTTTATTTTGAACTCTTCGCACATTTTTTGCATAATGTTTGCACATGTTTGCTTCCATTGCAATGATTCATGGCGCTAATATGACTTTAGAAGTCTGTTTAAGGCTTCAAAACATGTCAGTTGTTCTTGTTTTCACTAAAAGCGGTATCAGTTGGCTCCTTTTTGGTTTTCCTAAAGAGTGGAGGAAAATATTGAGAGCTGATTCTTGCTTTCTTTATAAACATTACACTCGGGATAGGATGATCGCTCTTTCTTTTGGGAGAGAATCAAGGAGGATGATCACCATCAAGATCCTCAGCCTTTTCTAGGACTCAAAATCAAGCTTAACTCGATGAATGCGCTTCCTCCTCGATTTTCATAAGGAGTGAAAATCCAGGTTGGCTCGAGTTGATGATTTTTTACATTATTAATATAACATCAAATGCTTATTTTATTTTGTGCTCTTCGCACAAATTTTGCACAATGTTTTTGCAATGATTTATGGTGAAAATACGTCTGGCGAGTTTGTTAGCCTTCTATACTTTCATATTTCGAGCAAACATTCGACAAGCAAAAACTGTCAATCGTGGGATAAGTGCAATACAATTCACAGAAAACTTAAGTAGAAAAGTGATCGTTTTCAGTTATATTGCAAAAGGTAACCTGATGTGAAAGTTCAAACTACAATGTTCAGAAGCCATAATCAAAAAGTAAGTATTTTCCGAAGTTATGCCTTCTATAGATAGTATAATTAAACATGCAGCTGAAAATGACTATTATGACTTAACTACAAGTAAAAAATAATAGTAAGAATCAAGCTTTAATTAATCACACTACCTTTTGAGTAGTAAATAATTAAAATCAACCCGAAAAACTTGTTGCTTGGGTATCATCTTCTCGAGTTGAAAATTTTGTTTAAGGCTTCAAAACATGTCAGTTGTTCTTATTTTCACTAAAATCCGTATCAGTTGGCTCATCATTGGTTTTCCTAAGGAGTAGAGGAAAATCTTAAGAGTTGCTACTTGCTTTTTTGATAAACATTGCACTCGGGATAGGAGGATCGCTCTTTCTTTTGGGTGAGAATCTAGGAGGATGATCATCCTCAAGATTCTCGGCCTTTTCTAGGACTGAAAATCATGCTTGGCTCGATGCAAACGCTCCCTCCTTAATTTTCATAAGGAGTGAAAATCCAGGTTGGCTCGATGTAGGCGCACTTCTATTCCACCATTCTTAAGTATCTACTTGAAACACCTGCCTCATATATGCGGAGTGGGACACACATTAATGTACTTGAGTAAATGAAGTTCTTGAACACAACACGAGTTAATGATTTTTTTCTATTAATAATATAACATCAAATGCTTATTTTATTTGGTACTCTTTGCACAATTTTTGCACATGTTTGCTTCCATTGCAATGATTCATGGTGTGAATATGTCTGGCAAGTTTTTTTTGCCTTCTATGCTTTCATATTTTGAGAAAATATTCGACACGAATGAACCGTGAACAATGGGACAAGTACAATACAACTCACAGACAACTTGAGTAGAAAAGAACTTGTTTTCAGTTATATTGCAAAAAGTAACCGGATGTGAAAGTTCAAACTACAATGTTCTGGAGCCACAATCATAAAGCAAGCATCTTAAAAATTACAAACGCCACCACAAAACTACAAAATTTATGCCTTTTATATGTATATTATTACTAAACAAGCAACTAAAAATGATTATTTGAGACTTAACAACAGGTCACCAACAACAGCAAGAATCAAGCCTTAACTAATCACACTACCTTTTGAGCAATAAATTATTAAAATAAACCCAAAAAACATACTACTTGGAGATCATCTTCTCAACTTGAGAACTTATTTTAAGGTTTCAAAACATATCAGATGTTCTTGTTTTCACTAAAATCGGTGTCTGTTGGCTTATCTTTGGCTTTCTAAGGAGTAGAGGAAAATGTTAAGAGTTGCTTCTTGTTTTCTTGATAAACATTGCACTCGGGATATGAGAATCACCTTTTATTTTGGGAGAGAATCTTGGAGGAAGATCAGCATCTAGATCCTCGACTTTTTCTAGGACTGAAAATCATGCTTGACACGATGCAAGCGCTTCCACCTCGATTTTCATAAGGAGTGAAAATCTAGGTTGACTTGATGCAGGCACACTTCTGTTCCACCATTCTTGAGTATATAATTGAAACACTTTCCATATGCTGGGTGCAATGCACGTTAACATACTTAAGTAAATGAAGTTCTTGAACACGATACGAGTTAATGATTTTTGACATTATTAATATATCATCAAATGCTTATTTTATTTTGTACTCTTCGCACAATTTTTGCACATGTTTGCTTCCATTGCAATGATTCATGGTGTGAATATGTTTGGTGAGTGTTTTTGCCTTTTATTATTTCATATTTCGAGCAAACATTCAAAATGCATGAACCGTCAACCATGGGACAAGTGCAACACAATGCACACACAACTTGGGTAGAAAAGTACTCGTTTTTAGTTACTCCCTCTTTCCCATTACTTTTGGCCCAATTGTTTTTTTACTGTCTCCAATGATCATCTTTGACCGTCAATATCTCTAGCTAGTATACAAATTCAACATAAAAGTTGATATTTAAAAAATAGATGTTACGATGAATCTAACAATATCTCATATGATATTTTCATCACATATATATAAACTTATATTAATGGTCAAAGTTTACTAAATTTGACTTTGAAAAAGTGAAGGAGTCAATAGTTGTGGGACGGATGGAGTATATTGCAAAAGGTAACCGGACTTGAAAGTTCAAATTACAGTGTTCAGAAGCCACAATCATGTAGTAAGCTTCTTAACAATCACAAACACCACCACAGAACTACCAAATGTATGCCTTTTATAAATAGTATTACCAAACAAGCAACTGAAAATGACTATTTGAGACTTAAGAGCAAGTCAACAACATCAACAAGAATTAAGCCTTAATTAATCACACTACCTTTCGATAATAAATTATTAAAATCAACCTGAAAAACATGCTACCTGGGGATCATCTTCTCGACTTGAGAACTCCATTTAAGGGTTCAAAACATATTAGTTGTTTTTGTTTTCACTAAAACGGCATCCGATTGCTCCTCTTTGGTTTTCCTAAGGAGTGGAGAAAAATCTTTAGAGTTGCTTCTTGCTTTCTTGATAAATATTGCACTCGGGATAGGGGGGTCTCTCTTTCTTTTGGGAAAGAATCTAGGAGGATGATAAGCATCAAGTTCCTCACCTTTTCTAGGACTGAAAAATCAAGCTTAGATCGATGCAGGCACTTCCTCCTCTATTTTCATAAGGAGTGAAAATCCAGGCTGGCTCGATGCAGGCACACTTCTGCTCCATCATTCTTTAGTATCTACTTGAAACACATGCCTAATATATAAGGGGCGCAATGCAAGTTAACGTACTTAAGTAAATGAAGTTCTTGAACACGATAAGAGTTAATGATTTTTGACATTATGAATATAACATCAAATGCTTGTATTATTTTTTACTCTTCGCACATTTTTTGCACAATGTTTGCACATGTATGCTTCAATTGCAATGAAATGATTCATGGTGTGAATATGTCTGGCGAATCTGTTTGCCTTATATGCTTTCATATTTTGAACAAATATTCGACACGCATGAACCATCAACTGTGGGACAAGTGCAATACAACGCACAAACAACTTGGGTAGAAAAGTACTAGTTTTCTGTTATATTGTAAAAGGTAACCAGATTTGAAAGTTCAAACTACAACGTTCCAAAGCTACAATTATAAAGTAAGCATTTTAACAATCAACACCACCACCACAAAACAACCAAAGTTTTCGTTTTATAGATAGTATTACTAAACAAGCAACTAAAAATGACTATGTGAGACTTAACAAGAAGTCAACAACAATAGCAAGAATCAAGCCTTAATTAATCATACTACCTTTTGAGTAATAAATTACTAAAATCAACCTGAAAAACATGCTACTTGGGGATCATCTTCTCGACTTGAGAATTCCATTTAATGCTTCAAAACATTGCAGTTGTTCTTGTTTTTACTAAAACTGGTATCAGTTTGCTCCTCTTTGGTTTTCCTAATGAGTAGAGGAAATTTTTTAGAGCTGCTTCTTGCTTTCTTGATAAACATTGCACTCGAGATAGAAAGATCTCTCTTTCTTTTGGGAGAGAATCTAGAAGGATGAGCAACATCTAGATCCCTGCCTTTTCTAATTTTGAAAATTAAGCTCGGCTCGATGCAAGCGCACTTCTGTTCCACCATTCTTGAGTATCTACTTGAAACATCTGCCTCATATATGCGGGGTGGAATGTACGTTATTGTACTTAAGTAAATAAAGTTCTTGAACACGACACGAGTTAATGATTTTTGATATTATTAATATAACATCAAATGCTTATTTGATTTTATACTCTTTGCACAATGTTTGCACCTGTTTGCTTCCATTGCAATGATTCATGGGTGACTATGTCTGGCGAGTTTGTTTGCCTTCTATGCTATCATATTTCGAGCAAAAATTCAACTCGCGTGAACCGTCAACCGTGGGACAAGTGCTATACAACGCACAATCACTATTGCTAATTACCTGGCTCCCATTGAATTTCTTTTGTGCTAATTTTATTTGATCTTCAACTTCATTTAGCAAGGACAAAGTAGCCACCAAGAACAACCTGGTTCTCAATGGAGCTGAAAACCGGGCCACCAAGGACAAAGTAACCACCAAGAACAACCACATTCTCCAGGGTAGCTTCTTCTCAGGAAAAAAACAAAGTTGTTGGCTTCCGAACACCATTCCTCCACAAACTCAAGAACCACAATCACATTGATTAATAGTGCACCAATAATTAAGTATTATGTACTGCAATGTAGTTTTACTTTTTTTATATAAAAAAAACCTAAAATGGAGACCATTAAGGTGAATGGAAGTAAATTTGAAATAGCCCAACATAAAAGGGACTAAAAATAGCCTCTTCCTTTTTTTTATTCTTCTATTCTTACTACTACTCTATCTTAACAAGAACTATTCATATGGTCAGGATAAAAAAAAATTAAGCATACAATTCCATTGGTTTTAGAATTTTGTAATGCATATTTTAAAATATTAACTATTCATAAATTTTAATTTTATATAGTTAAATATATTAACTACTACTCTATCTTAACAAACACTATTCATATGGCCAAGATAAAAAAAAACTTCAAGGATATAGTTTCATTGGTTTTAGAATTTTGTAATGCATATTTTTAAATATTAACTATTCATAAATTTTAATTTTAGATAGTTAAATATAATAATGGCCAAACATTTTTTAATTAACTATTCAAAGTTAAACCATGCCAAATTAAGCAATCCATGCACAAAAATTGCACATAAAGTGTTGATGCCGTTTATATAAAATTGCACATAAATCGCACCGTTCTGCTGTGAAATTAAAAATCAAAGCATCGTTTTATACAAATCGTATAGCAAGAATCGAGGGTTTCCTTGAAAATTTCAGCTTTTTCCCACACAATGGTGTGAATATTGCATACGATCAGTTCAAACTTTCCAATTTCCAGGCGGAGGTCTCCATCCAAGGAAGTTCACCTTCAAATTGGACCGCATGGAGGAATAATCCATGCGTGGAGGAATAATCCATGCGTGAGGGAAGGAGATTACGCGAAGGATTTTGATAGGAATGATCTGCCCGAACAAGGAAATAAGCATGTCGAGAAATGAAGTTCTTGAACACGACACGAGCTAATTATTTTGTACATTATTAAAATATTATCAAATGTCTTTTGCACAATGTTTGCACTTGTTTGCTTCCATTTGCAATTATTCGTGGTGTGGATATGTTGGGCGAATTTGTTTGTGTTCCATGCTTTCATATTTTGAGTAAACATATAAACCCTTGAGAACTTCATCGTTGGAGTGAGGGAAAGGGCACTGCAAAAAAGATTCCAGTAGTGACACATATTTTGTGTCAGGTAAGGAAATGTCACAATATTTGCCCCACCTTTAGATGTCTCTAAATATTTCTGAGATATCCACATGTCATTAAACTGAATCCATGTCACAAAATTTAATGACACTTCTAAATTGAACTGCATCTTAAAATGTAAAATATATATAATGATACTTCAATGCGTCACAATATTTTAGTGACACGCTGAATAGGGGCACTTCACAAGATGTCACAATATGTTTTTTTGTAGTGTTAGTGATGCCTTATGAAGTGCCCATATTCAGCGTGTCACTAAAATATTGAGACGGGTTGAAATATCATTATATTTTTGTGATGCTTTAAAATGCAGTTAAATTTAAAAGTGTTATTAAATTTTGTGACATGAATTTGGTTTAGTGACATGTGCACATCTCACAAATATTTAGTGACACCTGAAGGTGGAGCAAATATTGTGACATTTCCTTACCTGTCACTAAATATGTGTTACTATTGGAATCTTTATTTTAAGTGAGGGCATCCGAAGACATGCTACCTCCTTCTCCGTCATCGTAACAGAATCATCCAAAAGTTGAACTTTCTCATTCTTCGTCATTATCTCCTTCAGAGACTTATACTTCCTCGGCCGCCGCAGGGCCACCAATGTATTCATTATATAGGGCCTCAAATATTGATCCTTTTAGAATTATATATATCACCGATGTGAATAAATTTGTGGTTTTCAACCCATTTATTAATCCATTTGGGTAAACCACTATCAACCTGCATACATAACCTACTCAATCCATATTTTTTCAATTATTCATTTATAATATTATCCATTTTATCCATTACTTATTTTATCCAAATTCATACGAGTTTAAAAATAAATAATTCGGTTGATCACCAAATTACGAAGTTATTTTGCTACCCCACCAGATAAATTTATCTTGTGGTTGAACCAATATTCAGTAAACAATACTGTCATATATAGTGTGTTTGGTAGGGATAATAAGTGTTCTGCATACAAATTAAGCACATGTTCAGCATTTAGTAAACTGTTAAAAAAGTGCTTATTTGAAAAGTAGAAGCTATTATTTGAGAAAAAATAGAATCTGGTCTCCACCTGCTTTCAAAATAAGCAAAATAAGTCACTTTTGTTTATAAGCACAATTCTATCGAATACATTAATATTTAATTAATGAGTCAAGTGCTAAAATGACCCTGACTTTAGGTTGAAAGTACCAATATAAACCTACAATTTCAGAAAATGCCAAAATAACCTTTCACTCCGCTGACTTTTTAGTCAACATATCTTTGGTCGGATTTTGATAAAAAAAATAATTTTTCCCTTGCTTTAAAAAAATATAAAAAGAGAAAATCCTCCCTTCTTCGCGCCACAACCGTTTCTTTCCTCCCCTTTATTTCTTCCCACCCTTCCTAGTTCTTTTTGTTGGAATAGTGTCCTTCAGTCAATATGTATTTTTCATATATAGTTGGAGGATTAATTACGGAGATAATTAATTCAGTTATTTTGAGTGATCGGAATGTTTAG
>JAULKJ010187216.1:0-14261 GCA_032355405.1 Rubia balearica
GAAAGAGTAAGATAGAGTCTTACTACATGTGTTTGGAAGCTTCGAAAAATTACTCCCAAGTAATAAGTTTAGCTAACACAAATCATACTAACATTGAAAGAAAAATTCATACATAAAAAAAAAGAGAAAATATAAAGAGAAATGAAGAACTAGGGTTTGAGGGAGGTGATTTTGGCCGAACTATACCCTATAAATAGGGAAGGCATTGGACGAATTTGTTCACATTTTTATCAATCATATATTCACATTTAAGTTTATAATCTTTTCTTTTTAAGCATTAAACGGCTAGGTTTGTTCATTGAAAGTTAGTGCTTAGAACCATTAGGATTCTTTGTGTAATTTTTTGATCTTCTAGTTCTTGGGTTTATGAAAATTAGTCACTTGTGTTAGTGAAGTTCATAAAGTTGTGTTCTTCACTAGACTTGTCCGTGTCTTCTTGATTTCAAGAGGGTTTTTTGGTCAACCTTTGTTAAGAGTGCTTCTCAAAATTCTGCGATCTAGACTCTTCTAAAGCAGATTAATATCAATTTGTATCCGAGCAAAGAAAAACAAATTTGGTGGCTGAAAAATCACAAAGGATTTTTACTCTTGCATTAATTTATTTTCTATTCTCTATTGTAATTCATAAACTCTTTTGTGTCATATTCTGACCATTTATTTTGTTTGAACTTCCTTACTAGGAGGATTAAATCTGGAGTCGAAGGACATCGAAGGATCGGACAGTTAGAATACTTGGGTATTACTATCGACCTTCACCTTAATCTTAGAGTCTGGAGGACATGGAAGGGTCTGAGTATTGACAAGTATTATCAGTCTTCACGTCCCAGTCAGTTTCGTGGTTGCTAGTAGCTTACTTTATGTGCCCGTGATATTTTCATCCAGTATTCTGAAAATTATTGGATGCTCCTAATCCTATTTGTTTTATTTTATCGATCTTTGATTCTGTTTATCTTAAATTTCTTATTGAGTTCTTGATCAAACCGTATAAGAAAAAATAATCTTTGTCTTATTTTCCAGATAAAGTGTCATATTCTTGATTCTTGCGATCTTGAATACCTTGAACTTCATTTCAAATCGAGAGGAAGTTCATAAAGACGAGAAAAAAAATTATTAAAATTTTCATAAATGGTAGCAGATTTTTGGGTTTCAAATCCGTGGAATTTTTGGTACATATCCAAAAATTTGGGGCAGTTTTGTAATTTTCAAAAGTTTGGGGTCTATTTTGCAAAATTTTCAAATTTTGAATTGTAATTTAATTATACTTGTTTGAGGAATAATAAGATCACTTGGAAAGGGATATATTGCTAAAATATTTTGAATTGGAGTTGAAAAACAAGGGAAAATCTGATTTGGAAAGAAAAGGAAACTCTAAATCCTAGTCGGAATAAAAAAAGAAAATTAAAATCTATTCAGATTAGGAAAAAAGGAGTATTTTCAACCAAGGAAAGTAGTAAATTATAGAAAATCCTATTCTTACAAGGATTCAGGTTTGGATATTTAATCCTAAATGGTTTGGGAAAAAGTACTTAATCCTAAATAGGCATTTAATCCTATTCTTACCTTTTGTTTCCTATTTAAAGCATTCTATTTTGATCAACATTTACTCAATTAAGATCCGATTCAAGATATTTAAATTTCATTTTGTTCCTTATTCTCTTAAGAATCTGGAATTTCAATTTGAAAATTTTAATATAAATACTGTCGTACTCATTACCTGTTTTGCTGTGAAATTGCTGTGAATTGACTGATTGTGACGCCTCCATCATCCACCAAGAAGGACGATCAAAAACATAATTCGTAGTTTCCAGGGCTAGTTCGGAGGACAAATCTGTACATGCTTCCAAAATACGATCGCACTGAGGGTCTTCTAGGAAGTATCACAAAAACAAACGGCATTCCCAAAGGATGCCAAGTTTAGATTCAGATAACAGTTTGGATTCCACCCGTGAAATCATGGGATTAAAATATGATATCCCAAGATTTAATTGTCATCACAAACCAACTGTATACCTTGACTGGGAATGATAAATTGAGAATCTATTTGATCTCAACAACTATCGGAAGAGGAAAAGTTGAAAGTGGCGCAACATTTCTTCACGACCCATGTGGCCGAATGGTGGAATTTTTTGAAAGAAACAAGATCATATTTAGAGAAGAAGCCAATTGCAACTGGGGAAAGATTGAAAACTGAGCTTTTCTTATATCATTTTCCACATACATATTTGATGAAACAATATTCCTACTTGAGGAATACAAAGCAAGGTAATTGACCAGATAATGAATACTAGCAAGATCTTGGATTGACCATGAGAAGAGTTGGAATAAAAGAAGATGACAAATTTATAAATAATCAATTTATAGGGGGTTAAGGTAAAATCTCCTAGTATAGGTTAAGGTTCAACATCACGTGTCGATGGGAGATTTATTGATGAAAGAAAGATTGGTGAAAAGAACCTTTAGGCCGAAAAAGACTACACAGTTTGGATTTTCCAATAAAAAACCATGGTTTGACTCAAGAAGTTCTAGCTTTGGCCGGCCGTGTTCCTACACATTCCTACCAAATATAACTTTTATTCCGAATGAGAGGAAGATAGAACCTTCCTACCAACAGTTCAACAAAAATCCAAGTAAGTTTATTTCCTCTTCTTCAAATATAGTTACTTCAAAGACTCCGTCATGTTTTAATTGTAAGGAACGAGATCATTTGGTATCTAACTGTTCTCATGCTCTAATCATGACAATAATGGAACAAGAAGACCATGAAGATGAATATGACAATATGCATGTACTTCACGAAAGTGAAGAGGAACAGGTAGATGACGATGTCATCATGAATGATTGAGGTGTAAAATCTGAAAATACAAGGTAACTTCATGTTACTGTGGCTATTAAATGCAAATGTGGCTAAATTAGAGGTCCAACATTCTAATAATTTTTATACACGTTGTCTTGTGAACGATAAGAATTGCTTATTGATAATTGACGGGGGATCATTTGCTAAGAATGTGTCCAACATTTAACTCAATCTTATTTCCCGTTACTCATCACCCATCTCCATATAAACTGATTAGGTTAAATAGTTGTGGTGAACTTAGATTTACCAAACAATGCATGATTAACTTCAGCATCGGAAAGTATCATGATTCCTTCATGAAGTTATACCTATGAAAGCTAGTAATATTTTGCCGGGTAGATCTTGGAAGTTTGATAGGAACTCAGTTCATGATGGTTACACCAACAAAGTGGCTTCAATTAATGATTGATCATGGTTTACCTTGAATCCTCTATATCCTTTTGAAGTTTTCGAGGCTCAAAAGCTGATGAAGATGACAAAGACAGGGCGCTGGCCTAATTTTCACCTAAACCCCAGAAGATTACCGAAATTATACCCTCCAAGGGTTTATATAAGGCTGAACTAACAGTTTTATCGAATCCTAATTTGGCCAAGGTTCCAGGTATGTCGAATAAATATGTATATTCACATTATACTCCTCTACCTTCTATATTTATGACGAAACCTAAATTACCGAGTTATTTTAGTAATTCATTCTATTCTTTAGTGAAGGATGTGAATCATTCTTTGACCAAAAATTATTTTGTCGTGATCCTACATTATAAGATGAGTTATTTCGACAACAGGAATTTACCCGTGAATATTCCTACACGTTTTACAATGATGTTACAGGAATTTGAAGTGTCTTTTGAGAGGAACTACCTCATGGTTTACCACTAATCCGAGTTATCCATTATCAAATATACTTGCTACTAGGTTCAGTGATACCTAATCGACCTGCTTATAAAGCGAATCCTGAGGAAACAAAGGAGTTGCAACGAGAAGTTGAAGGTTTTCTTGAAAAAGGGTATGTAATTGAATATTTAAGTCCTTGTGTTGTACCATTCATTTTAGTACTTAAGAATGAAAAAAAATTGGTGTATGTGTGTTAATTTTCATGCAATTAATAAGATTACCATTAAGTATCGACATCCTATACCTAGGTAAGAATATATGGTTGAATATCTGCATAGATTTGTGATTTATAGGAAGATTGATCTAACTCAGGGTTATTATCATATTCGTGTCAAGGAGGGTGATGAATGGAAAATTGCATTTGAGACTAAGTTTGGGTTGTATGAATGGATTGTTATGCCTTTTGGTTTAACTAATGCACCTAGTACTTTTATGCGGTTTAAGAATCATGTTTTGAGAAAGTTTATTGGTCAATTTGTTGTGGTTTACTCTAATGATATCTTAATCCATTCTAAATCGACTAATGAATCTATTGATCATGTTAAGATGGTTCCTGGTGTACTCTGTGAGTCTAAACTGTATGCAAATATCAAGAAGTGTACCTTTTGTGCTTCGGAAGTTGTTTTTCTTAACTTTGTTTTATCGCGAGATGGCATCAAAGTTGTTGAAACCAAGGTAGAGGCCATATATTTTTGCCCTACCCTTATAAATCCAAATTATGTACGTTCTTTTCATGGTTTGGCTAGTTTTTATAAAAGGTTTGTGTGTTTTTTCATCTATTGTTTCACCTTTAAATGAAATATTTAAAAGGATGTGAAATGTGTGCGGGGTGACAGTCAAGATGATCAATTTAATGAATTGAAAGTAAAGTTATACAATGCTCTTGTTCTTGCTTTTCTTGATTCAAACTGTACTTTTCAAATTCACTGTAATGAATCTAGTATTTGTATTGGTGTTGTTCTTTTGCAAGAGAATCGACCTATAGCTTATTTTAGTGAAAAGTTAAAGGGAGATGCTCCTAATTATCCTGTTTATGACAAGAAATTCTATGTTGTTTTGAGGACTTTAGAGACATGGTAACATTATTTATTGCATAAAATTTTGTTATTCACAGTGATCATGAGTCCTAGAAATACTTGAAGAGTTAGTTGAAGTTGAATAAGTGTCACGCTAAGTGGTCTAGTTTTATTGAATCTTTTCCTTATCTATTGTGATATAATAAGGGAAAATAAAATGTTGTGGCTGACGCTTTTAGTCTTAGACAAACTTTACTTACACGTCTTGAATCTATTATTCTAGGATTTTCTTTTGTGAAAGAATTTATAAGACTTATTCTTATCTATAGACATGATTGATTTTCTTTACTTGCGTGTCTTGAATGTGTTATGCAAGAATAGGGCTTACAATAAGTTTTATAGACATGACGGATTTTCTTTACTTACGTGTCTTGAATGTGTTATGCGAGAATAGTGCTTAAAATAAGTTTTATAGACATGATGGATTTTCTTTACTTACGTGTCTTGAATGTGTTATGCGAGAATAGTGCTTACAATAAATTTTGTGGACATGATGGATTCTTGTTTCGTGATAATAGGGCTTTGTGTACCTCAATGTTCCATGCAAAATTACATGTTAGGGAAGCATATTCAGGCGGTCTTATGGGTCATATTGGTGCACTTAAAACTTATAATCTATTGAATGAGTACTTTTATTGGCCGAAAGTGGAACTATCTATTGATAGGATTTATAAGAATTGTATTTATTGCTTGAAGGCTAAGTAAAAAACTAAGCCTAATGGACTTTACAAACATGTATCTTTTCCTACACATCCTTGGGTTGATATCTTCATGGACTTTGTCCTAGGTTTGCCACAATTTCAACCTAGTAACGGTTCCATCTTTGATGTGGTTGACAAATTTTTTAAAAAGGCACATTTTATTCCCTGTAGGAAAATCGATGATGCAAAGCATGTAATGGATTTATTTCTTTGAGAAGTAGTTCGGATAAATAGAATAATTTCAAGCATAGTGTTTGATTGCGACGTTAAATTCGTATCCTAGTTTGGGAATACACATGGCGCAAAATGGGTATAAAATTGTTGTTTTCCATAGCCATTCCTCCATGAACAAATGACCAAATGGAATTCACCCATCATAATCTTAGCACTCTTCTGCATGCATTAGTACAAATGGAATTGAAGAATTGGGAAGCGTGCATTCTGATAGTAGAGTTTGCTTATAATCACACTACTCATTATACTAGTTCTTTATCTCAATTTGAAATTGTTTATAGTTTCCTACCTATTATTCCACTTGATATTATTCCATTGAATCGTTAAAATTTTAGGAACCTTGATGGAGAAATGAAGACTGATTTTTTGAAGAAGTTACACGAAAAGGTGAGACAAAGTATTGAATGGAAGAATCCTTAGAATGCTGAGAAAGTAAATTAAGGGTGAAAACTAGTGAGATTCAACCGAAGTGATAAGGTTAAGCTACTTCTGCGCACACAAAGGTTCCTGAAATCCTGGAAATCTAAAATTAGTCTGCGTGGTGATGGTCTTTTTCAAATGTCTGAACTTGTGAATGATAATGCTTAGAACATTGCTTTGCCTAGTGACTATGGTGTTAGCGCTACATTTAATGTTGTTGATTTATCTCCATTCACCTTTGAAGATAATTCAATTTTGAGGAAGAAACCTTTTGACCACGAATGAAATGATACGAATATCAAAGCTACCTCCATAGATGAAATCATGCCAAAGCTTGATCAAACATTCAAACGATATGTTCGGGATCCTCTAAGTGATATGGTTGGTGCTAGGACAAGGCCAAGAATGAAGCTTAGAAATACAGCGTTGAAATTTTGATTGATCAGCTTCATGATAAAGAGTTGAGGAACAAATAAAAAATGTCTTGGATTAATTGTTCAAGAGTTTCAAAATTGTGAAGACATCATGAAGAACACTATACTCTTTTTCCCAATGAGTTTTTTAGTGAGGTAGTGTGATCATTATAATTTATTTAATTTTAGAATAAGACCCATTAACTCTGCCATGTTGGTGTTAGAGAGTTAATTTCGGCCATCCCATTATTTGAGGGTTTAGAATATTATGTTTTGATTTAATTAGAATTAGATTAGGTACGATTAGATGAGACAATATAAATTCAAGATTTAGCTTGATGAACTAGACCAGATCTCCTTTTATTTTAGGTATTTTAGTTGATATTGTTTTACCTTCTTTAAAATGCCATAAGTCTTTCCAACTTCTGACGGGAATTACAAAATCATGTCTTCATTTTGATTTGTACTAGCCGAAGTATACCCTATAAATAGGGGAGACATTGGAACAATTTATTCACCTCTTATCAATCAGATATTCAAATTTTGAGTTTATACTCTTTGTTTGTTAAGCATTAAACCGTTAGGTTTGTCTATTTAATATAAATGATTAGAAATGTTAGGATTATTTGTGTTAATTTTGGTACAACTAGGGATTGGGTTCATGCAAATTAGTGCTTTGTGTTAGTGAAGTTTATCAAGTTGTGTTCTTGACTAGACTTCCTCTGTGTCTTCCTGATTTCATGGGGGTGCTTCGATCAAACTTCGTTAAGAGTGCTATTCAAAATTCCGCAACCTAGTCTTCTCTTGGAGATTCAGATCATTTTCATTCTATATCCCTCTCTTCATTCATATCTCATTAACATGGTATATAATCCATTGAATTTCATGGGTTTGATCGGATATTAGCAAGCATGTTTTAATATTTTTATTTGGGAGAATTCAAGATTCATGTCTATTTATTATGCTATAAATTTCAAGCTTAAATTGTGCTTTAGATTATTGCTATGATATGTATTGAATGTGATTAGGATGTATACCTTGTTAGATTCTTGCATGATCTAGAGCTAGGTTAGAACTATCTTGAGAGTGTTACTTTATCAAACATTCTTGTAGCCTTGTGAGTAACGGAGGGTAAAACTAAGCTTGTGAGCTACAATATTGGTAATAGGGTTGCATTGTATTTGACATAGATTCGAATTAGTTTGGGTGCATCTTGTGATTTGTCCTGGTGGTGTTAAAATCCCAACCGATGTCGTGCGGTCCTTACAAGAGAGTTGTGGTCTTAATTTGAAGTGATTAGGCGTTGCGCCCACCCTAGAGTTATCATGTGACACTGATGTCTGAAGCACAAGGGGATGATGATGGGCGTTCACAGTGGAGCACCCGATGATCCATGCTACTACCGAGTTTAATATTCAACCGTAGCAAGGCATTGACCTTTAAGATTGGACTTATTAACTCCCGTAGGGAGGGCTAGGGTCAATGCCTATAAGTTCTTCTCTATGATATATTTGGAGGAAGTGAGATAATAAGGAGGGTGCAGAGCCATGGGGTGACAGCCCGTGGAAGTTTTTGGGGGAATTCACATCTCTACATCGTCTGATATAGCATATAGATAGAATTGTACGCGTTGAATGTAAATAGAGGTCTACAATCAAATAAGAAATGATAATCATGTGATGAAATTACCCCCAAGGCTAGTTAGTCATATATTAATCTCTTTGTGTTTTAAATTCTCAAAGTTATTAGTTTAATATCAACACAAACCCTCCTGTTATGTAATCTATTACTAACACACACTTGGGGTGATGCCTGAGGGTGAACTTAGTGACGCCTTTTAAACCTCTTTATCCCTGTGGACGACAACTGGAATTTCCATTATCTTTTCCTTTATCTTTGATTGAGGCTCGCAGGCTAATTAACGGAAACCCCATGGAAAGTCCTTTCAGTCTGGTGGTAACCATATTTGATGTAGTATTTCCATTATCTGCAGGGCAGGCTGGGTTAATATCTTTTACAGGATTTCTAAGAAAGCTCATGCGACATATAAGTGTAGAGTTATGAATATTATTTGTTTAATATATTTTTTTATGTATTATGTATGTGTGATTAATATATCTTTCCTCACGATAATAAAAATGACCTGTTATTTCAGTCGTTTTGTTAACATCAAATAACCGAGTTAAAAACATCTTTTAACTCGGTTTTTTTAAGTAAAAGATATCATTTACCTCGGTTATTAAAAACACTGAGGTAAATAATTGCTTTTTTACCTCGGTTATTATGTGAACCGAAGTAAAAGGTTTAAAAATCGAAGTAAAAATGTTACCGAAATATGTCCAGCGTCGCACATGTTGTTTTAATAGGTGGCCTGATTTTGTATAAAACGTTGTTTGGAGTGACATGTGTTCCGATTGACTACCAAAGCCACCGATATGTAATAGATATGTTAAAGTAAAAAAAATTGACGGTGTTAGAAAAAATAAAAAACCGAAGATGGTGGTTGTGCGCTTCTCCTAGTATCGGTGTCTCTCTTCTCCCAATATCCCATCAATACAATTAATTTAGGGGTATTGTAATTGGATAATTGGGCATTACGGTATCCAACAAACCTTTTTCTACAAAAACAATAGAATGCATAATTAACTTTCGTAAACATCGATTTCACCCGATGTTCAATGGTTTTAAAGCTAGACTTATGAAATATTCTTAGAAAATCATCCATAAATCAAATTGCACATATACACATATAAATTTTTTTTAAAAAAAGTTAAATAATTTGTAAAATAGCAGTCATGACATATGCATGCAAGTTTTTAGATAAATTCAAATAAGAGTTGTCTAAGTTCCAACACAAGCGAAAGTGCAATAAACTCAATTACCACAGTAAATGATGACCTTGAAGATGATTGGCCCCCTAAGTTGTAGCACCTCAAAAAATAAGGTGTCCTCGATGCGTTAGTTGTTTCCCCTAAGGAATTCACCAAAACCATTTTGGGAAATGCCTTTGACCTTACCATACTCCAAGTAGTTCATACGACACTCTGTCCTGTAGCACCTTAGCACTACAAGGCTCTTCTCAATTACCAAAAGTGGTACAATATGACACGGGATGTACTGAGGTAAATTTAAAAATATTAATTAGGAATATGAATATATATATATATTGAATTGTGAACAAATAAAATTTATTTAAAAAGCTTTACCAAAGTACGGTTTTCCCCAAAGTTCTGTTGCTTGAGAGTGCAGTGGAAATATGGGCTATCAAGATCAAACATATGATGGTCAATGTCAAACAAAATAGGCTCTGGGTTCCGACGTTGTGCAGTGAACTGTATGAAAACCAAAAAGAAATTAGTAGTTATATATAATGGGTGAAAATTAGTTGGCTAGTAAATGAATATGTACGTTAGAGGAAGACTTGAAAAATGGGTAGATTAGACGATTCTTCACCAGCCATAAGTCCGGCATCGAAAGGGGAAATGTTAAGTGCGAACTTCCCAATAAAGTGCAAGGTGTGACGTAGGCAATGTCGTCGTACGTGCATGTCGGCACAAATCAATGGGATGACCGACATGTACTTGAGACTTCTCATGGTGGTCGGTTAAGCTAAATACATGACCAAATCAAAATCGACATCACGTATGCATAAGAATTTTAGAATTAGATATCGTAATGCAACATCGGTAACATTTCATCCAAGCCGAAGGTTATCCGATAATAGTGCGTCAGAAACTTGAAGATAACTACTGGAATTAACAAGATGCAATGTCGCACTATAATCATATGGATCGAGTTGTATCAGATAGATTAGCAGCATCGCATATATTAGAGGTTTCTAAGGGAAGAAACACATATGACCGGAAAAAAGGAAGCATAATCTACAACATAATAAACAAAAACCAGTTTTGTAACAAACCAAAACATTATACCTAAGTTTCAACTTAAGGAAAGTTCACACCTGCAAAAAACAAAGACAAACTAGATAGCCCAAAAAGTCAAAATACATTCACAAACCACATATCAGGCTTTGTAAAGAAATAATTTGAAATGTTAGGTGCTAGGAGTTAGGGAAAAACAAACCTTTTTCCTGAGTAGAGAAGATGAGGAGGAAGTTGGAGACTGTTGGATTTCGCAGGAAATTTGTGAATCGAAGGTCGAACTGATTTACAGGGTCACCCTATTTATAATTGTTTTGAAACAATTTCTGAGCCATAGTTTTTTCTGCCTCGATATAAATGTGATGTTGCACCTACGTGGGATCAGGTGACATAGTGTTGAGTACACAGAGATGTCACAACCTTTTATGAGCCTAAAAATCTTGGCCCACCAAGAAGTCGGTCAACAGTTTGTTCTTACGTAAACACAATTTTTTTAGTTTTGCTACTGATACTTCTTATAAAAATTTGTCCATATGTTAGGTTAAATAATAAGGATTGAATAATATTTCAATAACATTTCTAACACAAAATTATAAATTAAATGTTAAATATCAAAATATATAACTAATATTCTTGTTCCAAATTTGATACATAAATATGGAAGAATGTCGACCTTAAAAACTACAGTGGCGGAACGATTGATCAGCTTGAAGTAGAGCGTATCCCCTTAGCTGAGTCTCTCAGCAAACAGAAATAACTCCCAACCTTTCGGTGTTAGGCTGTTCAACATCCTGTTTCCCCAAGTATTGCATGTGGTACTCCCTTCCATTGCACTGAGAACAACCAGAAACTTTCAAGGTGGTAAGAGCACCACAATCGGGCTAGGGATAAACTGAATTTTAAACCAAAAATCTTGTTCAATTAATATGAAAGTAAAGTATAGAAAAATGGTTCTTGAAAAAAAATTAATACTTTACATGGATAACTTACAAGGATGGGAACATCCGTGAACTTTTACTGCGTGAGGGTGTGGATGAAATGTGGAACGAAGATGCCAAATGTAATTCACGAACGTTCATCATCCGAATCACTATCGATCTGTTAATCAAAGAAATATTTGTAAATTAAATTTGAATACTGGGAATACAATCAATCTACGAAATGCATTTTAAATATAAAATTAAATCGCTCACCACAATCGAGTCGCAGGGTGAACCGGCATTGCTAGACATGATTCCTGAAATTCATATTTTAATGATTCATTACAATTCAATTAACATAATCTATTAATCAATTAGTATATGAATGCAACAAGTCAAATCAAAGTTGCATATGGATCGGTAAAACCAAACGGTTAATCTAGAAGTGTGCGACGTCATACGCTAGGTAAACTGTAGAAATTATGGATAAGCGACGTCGCATACGGTTCGGTACAACCAAAGGATTAACCAACAAGTGTACGGCGTTATATTCTAGATAAACTACAATAGTTATAAGCGGCGTCGTACACTTGTTGCTCTAACCGACGAAGGAACGATGGATAGGCGATGTCGCAATCATTCAACGGGTAGATTTTAACAACAGTGACTAGAAGAAAACCAGTAGAAGCTAAACCAAAAATAATTTAGCCAAAACTCAATTGAAATTATAACACCTCGGAACCTAATCGATGAACCCTAATCTGTAGACACATCTTCCCTTAAGAAAATAACATATTCATACACCATATACCTAAAATTTTCAATAGCAAATTAAAAAATAAAAGTAAAATGACCAAATGTAAAAACCATACCTTTGAGAGAATGGGTAGGAGAACTTTAAAATTAGAAGAGAAGTTGAATGTTTAATGTAATGCATGAGGTGAGCTCCATATATATAGTCGTTACAAGCTTTGTGCATTCCGCCACCAAAGCAACGTTGCAAGCAAGTCGACAAGATCGATATAACATCGGCGGTATTGCGATGTCGACTTATATGACAGTGGGCTGAACCATTTCAGTCCACTGGCATATCAAATGGGTTTTTTCCCCAAAAAAGTGCATTATTGACGTTGCCTCTAAGTAATATTTTACAAAATTTTAGCGACATATTACCGAAGTCGATCATGGATATAATGAGCCACAACATTTTAGCCTACTAACATATGGAATGGGCCCGAGTCTGAGTAAAACTCAAAAGAAGGCATGTCAAAAGGGTAAATAGTTTAGTAATTGATATTGTCAATGTCATTGAACGTCATTAACGTCCAGTTTTATCAGAATTGATTTAAACCCAATCGGTGAACTTTTTATTTTTACAATTAGGTCCCTCAAAGATGGCGGGAGATGAAAATCCAAAATTGGATATAGCCAATAATCTAAATTTCATTTTCACAATCATGTTGTTACAACTTATGCATCAAGGTCATGGAGGTATTCTGCCCTCATTTCTATTAGTATTCCATTAATACCTTAACTATGAGCATTGTTAATTTGGAAGATAAATTACACATCACCAAAATTGGATAATATTACACATTCTAGGTTATTTTTAAATTTAGAAGATAAGATAAATCCAACCATCAATTTCAATGAAGTTCTAATACATGGCCTAGCCCTAATAATATAGTATATGATTACTGACTAGTACACTAGGGCTAATCGAAACATTTTGTGGACGTCTCCGTGGGATCATGCCAGTTTCATTATTAGAGATCATTAATTAGCCAAGGTCTCGTGAACGAAGATTGGAATCCAATTTTAGCCTGCCAGTTTACTTTTCAGTTTTTCCAAATACGTCCCTCCAACAAAGTGGGAGAAGTGGCAATACAAAAATGGGGATACCCGTTTCTAATTCACCAAGTCACAAGAACGATGCTCCAATTTTGTCATGCTATGATCAATGTAAGCAATACAAAAATGGGGATACCCTTTTCTAATTCACCAAGTCACAAGAACAATTTTCCAATTTTGTCATGCTCTGATCAATGTAATGGGACTACAATCTCCTCAGACAATGTATGAAGAAACTTTAAGAACACTATGCTATGGCCTCAAACTTCATCAATGCTCGCTCACTTCTTAATTCTGCACTCGAACGGAGAATATGCATACTGTCCAAAAGAGGCGCAAAATGGGGTAATCGTCCATCATTTTCCTTAGCATTGTGTTCAAACCCTTACTATCAACATTATGATAACAATAATTTCCACCGAATAGAATCATATGAAATTTTATTTACCATGTTCTTTGTGAAATAAAAACCCAATGAAATTCCTTCCACATTTACTAAAAAAGTGCTAGAACATGGTTTATAGTTCATTGTAGATAATTACTCATAAGTATATATATAAAAGGGTCATTTGGGAAGATCTTCCTGAAGTCTATCTGAGGATATGATTAGTATCTCTAATGCCGACGTCGTGTTTAATCTGTGGATGGCCAAGATTATTTTCGGGAATATCGTAATTGAGTTGGGGACTACTTGCGAATTTTTTCAATTTTTCACTCAGGTCTCTACAATGAATTAGGAGAAGAATAAATTCCAAATTAGAGATCAAAATTTGTTATTCGTACATACAAGAATATTTTGTTCCATTTTGGCATGAACAGGTCGTTGGAAGGGCCCACAATCTTCGCAGTGAGTGTTGTACGACAATTTTCAAAAATTATACTTTAGCCCATACAAACCATCACATAAGGTTTGCATTTACCGAACCGTTGACCAACACTAAGTCTACATCATTTATAATGACATTTCCAGCGGGAAATGAAACTTTCAGCCAAAATTTTGGACAACCCCCCCAACCC
>JAULKJ010187324.1:0-14260 GCA_032355405.1 Rubia balearica
GAGGGTTTGCAAAGTACCTTTCACGGTGAGGAACCACAGCCGAAGGTGGTTTAGGTAGCAAGCATGAATGTTTTGGGGATGTGTACTTGGATGACATGTGTGAGGAGGTGGTGGATGAATTCAGGGAGAGGTCCAGTGTACTGCCATGTTGCAGAAGAACGACACTGCCATGTTGTGTTTGATGGAGTTCTTTAACATGAGAGGTATTGGTTCTTGGAGTGATACTAGCATGGATAAGTTGCTCAAGTTTTTGATTGATAAGCTTTCCTCCGGAAATGGTTTACCGGAAAACCCATATGATGCAAAAAGAATTTTGTGCCTGATGGGGATGGAGTTAAAAAATACATGCATACCCCAATGATTGTGTTTCGTATAGGGGTAACTTGGAGAAATAGATGTCCTTCCACGTATGTCACATTCCTCGTTATAAGGAACGGCAGATTAAGGCTCTTTATGGTGAGGTTGAGTGAAGGTAAGGAATTGTGTCCCCGCTAAATGCGTGTGGTACCTTCCTATTGTCCTGAGGCTGAAGAGGCTGTTTAAGAAAGTTGAGGATGCAAAGAGCATGACATGGTACAGGGACTAGGGGTGTCTTGATAGTGACATTATCAGTCATCCTACAGGTGCGGATCAATGGAAGAATTTTGACAAGATGTATCCAGCGTTTGCAGCCAAACTCAGGAATTTGAGGATGACTTTGTGTACTGATGGTTTGAATAACTTTGGTAACATGTCTTCAAACTATAGTTCATAGCCTGTTATGCTTTCAATTTACAATCTACCTCCTTATCGTTGCATGAAGATGAAATATAATTTGATGCCTTTGATGATTTCTGGTCTGAGACAACCTAGTAACAACATCGATACCTATCTAGCCCTCTCATTGAATATTTGAAGGTTTTGTGGTCCGACGGGGTTGATGTGTTCCACGGTTATCGTGGGACCAAGTTCAATTTGAAGATCATGTTTTTTTACACGATAAATGATTTTTCAACTTATGGTAATCTTTCTAGTTATGTGGTTAAGGGTCACATGGCATGTCCTATGTTTGAGGATGGTATTGATTTCCACCAGCTAAAGAATGGTGGGAAACTGTGTATCTTGGATATCGGAAATTTTTCCCTGCAAAGCACAAGTTACGAGATGATGCAATTCATTTCATTAGTGTGAGGAAGAGGAGGAAGACGCCAAGAATATTGAGTGGTTTTTCCATCCACGGAAAGGTGATGAAGTTAAATGTTGTCCTTGGAAAAAAGATATTAAAGGTGGTTGCCCCTAACGATGGACCATGGAAGAAAAGATCGATTTTCTTTGATTTGTCGTACTGGGAGAATTTGGGGATTAGCCACTGTGTTGATGTGATGCATATAGAAAATAATGTGTGTGAAAGTTGAATTGGGACTCTTCTTAACATCCCTGGCAAGACTAAGGATACCTTGAACACACCAAAGAACTTGGTTGAACTGGGTGTAAGATTTGATTTAGCTCCAGAGGTGAAAGGTAAGCAGTCGTACTTACCACCAGCCTTTTATTTTCTTTCAATGACCGAGAGGAAGTTGGTTTGTGAGTGTATTAAGGAGGTCAAGGTACCGTCTAGCTACAGTTCCAATGTAATTAGGTTTGTGAACGATAAATTGCATCTGGATACTTTGAAATCATATGATGGCATGTCCTGATGCAACAAATCTTACCCATTACTATATGGGGTGTCATGGAGGAGGAAGTAGGATTTTTCATCCTACGCATATATTTTTTTCTTCCATTCCATTTGCTATAAGAATATTAGCAGGAAACAAATTGATGATTTGGAACATGAGGGGAATGTAGTGTTGTGTTTTATTTAGAAGTATTTTCCCCAGCATTCTTCAACATTATGCTACATCTCTTCGTCCATGTGGCTAGGGAAATCAGAATATGTGGTCCAGTGAGGATGCATTGGATATACACGTACAAGTGACACATGGAGGCCTTTAAGGCCTACGTACACAATCGTAACCGACCTGATGACAGCATTGTGCAGAGGTATGTCACGGAGAAGATCATTGAGTATTTCACTACAAATTTGATTTGGAAGACAACACTTGGAGTTCCACAACATGTGTAAAGTGGTACGAAGAATGGAATCCCCCGGTCCAAAGGTACACTTTACACTCCCTACAATGCTGAGTTGATGAAAGTGCGCCTTCATGTTTTGCAAAACAGTAGTGAGATTGCAATATATGTTGAGGAGCACACTTCATTGTTTGAGGAACTCCATCTCGAATGCCTGTCAAATCATATACAACTGGAGCATTCTTCAACGTTTGTCAACTGGTTTTGTAAACATTGCAATGTGGGTGGAATGACTGCTAAGATTCGTGTGTTTGCAAGGACACCTAACTACACGTGAAAAGATACCAGGCCTTTGACATTAATGGATTTTGTTTCTCAACAGTTCAGAAAGAAAACAAGATCACTACGCAGAACAACGGGGTTTACGTAGAATCTGAATCCATGTGAGAGTAGAGTAAGAAAGACAAAACCCTATCCTTTTTGTTATGTTTTTTATGGTGTGATCGAGGAGATATGAGAGTTGGAATATACTGAGTTTAAAGTTGTTGTCTTCAAGTGTAGATGGGCCGAAAATAGTATAGGTGTGCGTTTTCAGAAGCCCATGGGTTTCACACTGGTAGACCTAAATAGAGTCAGTTACGAGAATGACAATTTCATCCTAGCTGCCCAAGCTTGGAAAGAATTTTATATTCAACATCTAAGCAATGAGAGGTGGCATTTTTTCCTACATGGGAAGAACTTTTATTTTGATGATGAAATCGATCACCCAGCTAAATTTGGCACTGGGTAGTTTCCATCTGCATTCCCAAATTTGGAGGACGTCGGTGGATCTTCCGTGTGTAGAAAATTACATGGGAAAATTTTGTGGGTGGACGAGAACGGTCATATTGTGGGCGGTGATGTAGTACTTAAAAAGAAAAGATAGGGATTTTTTGTTGCATGTTTCCTTCTATTTTGTAGGGTCTTGTTACCTTTTTAAAGAGCCCAATTGAAATTTAAGTGGTCCCTAGTGTTCCGGATTGAAACTTGATTAATTATTTATTTTTTATGGCCAATTTATAATAGAATTCTACATTAGAACCAGTTAAAACCTGTGTAAAAAGACAAGTGTATGCTCTGTTCTTTGTAGGCAGCTACGTCCGGCTGCATTTGAGACTATATGCACTAGAATTTTTAGATATAGCACCGATATTTATACCGGTGTTGAACGCTTAGGAAAATTAACAATTCCCAGCTCTCTGTCAAATGTCATATTGTAATTGTGCATTTAAAGCACCATCACGCTGCTGTTTTGTAATAAATCGGCTTCATTTTCTTTCAATTTTGGCACAAGTTTATATACCGGTGCTCAGCACTTAGACAAAAAAATAATCCTCATCTCTCTGTCCAATTCCATATTGTAATTGTGCATTAAAAGCATCCTGGCACATCTACTTTCTAATAAATTGGCACTGATTTGTTTCAGTTTTAGCATCGGTTTATATACCAATGCTCAGCACTAAGGAAAAATATCCTCAACTCTCTGTCCAATTCCTGATTGTAATTATGCATTTAAAGCAGTCTGACGCAGCTGTTTTCTAATAAATCAGCACCGGTTTGTTTCAGTTTTGGCACCAGTTTATATACTGGCGCTCAACACTTAGAAAAAAATCCAAAGCTCTCTATCCAATTCTAGATTGTAATTGTGCATTTAAAGCAACCTGACGCTGCTGCTTTCTGATAAATTGGCATTGGTTTGTTTACATTTGGCACCGGTTTATACGGTGGTGCTCAGCAATCCTTAGCTTTCTGTCCATTTCCATATTGAAATTGTGCATTTAAAGAAGGCTGATGCAGCTGCCTTTTAATAAATTGTCACCGGTTTGTTTACTTTTAGCACCGAATTTTTTGTCGGTACTCATTAGTTCTGCGATTTAAAGGTTGGGTAAATTCTTTTTAAACTAGTTTCATTTCAAAGTTACCTTTTTCGATATCTACATCTAAAGGCCTCTTTCAGCACTTCAAGCTTTCATCAAATACTCTTCAAGGTAATATCATCTCTACCAATTATTGAATCTCGGATATTGAATCTTGTATTTGCTAATGATTACATAATCAATGGCAATAGTTACTACTCCAATATCTTATATTTTCACCAAGTATTGTTTCGAGTAAAACTATTGTTGTAATTGGGATTTCTTTGTGATTTTATTGTATACTATCATGTGCTTATCAGATGCTTACTGTATAGATAATGAGATTGTGATGTTGTTAGAGGTCCTAACAATTCATAGTACATTGCTTCTTGCACATAAGGTGTTTGATAAAATGATTCTATGTCCAATATAGGTTATGGCACCCAAAACCCCTAGTAAGAGGCCTAGGAAAGAAGAATTTTATTCTCCGGCTAGTGGATCTCACTCAAACAAGTTTGAAGATAGATTTGTGTCTGAGGAGGCCGGATTGTTAGCCCAAAATTATCAGTTGCGAAAGCATTATCCTGAAAGAAGAGTAGAGGAAAATCCACATTTTCATGAAACCATTATGCAGCTTAGATGGGAAAAATTATGTACAACTGCACAGCCCTCGAACCTGACCATTGTCGGAGAATTCTTTGCGAACCTGTGGTGTCAATTAAGCTCCGAGTCAGTTTTATACTGTGGGAAATTAGTCCCCCTATCACCAACCATTATCAATAAATTGTAATGATTGCCTAATGTATAGAAAGAGGAGGAAATCCTATATATAATCTTCAAAGATGATCCCTTAAGTGATTTGGACATCAATGATTATAAAAGAATCATGCACATCATCACAAGGGAAGGCACAAATGTTGATGTCATAGTGTTTCCTGGGTGGTAAAAAATTCCGAAGAAATTACTTACACCAGAAATGAATGTGTGGTATCATCTCGTGGCTTTCCGTACTGACCCAATTACCGTGAACACCAAATTTCACAAGTGTCAGATATTGTTGTCACATGCAATTAAAAATAAGCTTCGTTAGAATGCTGGGGGGACCTTGGGGTAGAATGCATCGGAATCTTACACGAGACAAGGATAATATAGGACCCTATGCTTTTTGCAACCCCATTTCTCTACTGTGTTCGAAAGCGTGGTTACCAAACTATTACAATGACACATTTGTCCATCCGATGGTGCCTATTTCCATAGATTCATTATGCAAGGTGGGGCCAGTGCAATCTATGCCATCCATTGAATCCAGGGTGTCGACTTTGGAGACAGGGCTTCAAAGTTTACAATTGGATTGCCAACTTCAACTAAAATGGTATGACTATATGGGGAAAGTGATGAGCTACCAATTTCTAGATACAGTAAATGTAGTCGGACCTTTCCCACTGTTTAGCGACAATGAGGACACACATGACATCTAGGTGGGATCTACGTCGCAGGAATTGGAAAACATATCTTAGTTTGAGGAAGGGGAACCGTTTTCGCATGACTATTCGTGACTTTCAAAGTTTAGGTCATGTTGATCTTTCATAATTCCTATGATGTTTTTGGACAATCTATGTAGCAAAATAATCCATTATTTCTTGCCAAATTTTTAGTGTAGTCGTATCATTTTTATTGGAAAATTATATATATTGTTGCTAGGACATTGCTACTTAAATTTGTGGATTATCTGTTTAAAAGTTGTTTGAGGTAGCTAGTTCTTGGAATCCTGCACTGGTACTATTATATGAAAACCGGTTCATGTATCAGTGCTCATTTTAAAGGCACCGGTACAAAAGGCATAGGCACCAATTTACTACAAAAAACATCAGTAATTAACCAATATTTGCTCTGTAATTTGATTTTTCCAAAGGGAAAAATATCAATAAAATTAAATTCATATTAAACAAAGTAAACCAACCAACCACGTAAAAAATCAAGTACTTTGGAGCAATACTCCTTGCTAAAACAAACACTAGGCCACAGTGTAATTTTATACGAATAATGTGTAGTGATCCAAGTCCTCAAACAAGGTACTTCTCATGGTACAACCACGTTAAAAAACCATATTTGAGCTCCTATGATATTGAATTTCATTTTTGCTTAGCCAATTTTAAATTTTGATAATTCCAAATTTCTTGGAGGTACTAAACTGCAAAAAGTAAAAAGTTTGATCGTGACTCCAAATGGAATTCTGCTTGAATTTAATCCAAAATTTGACCATCAAATTTATTTTACAAGCTAAACACAAAGTTAGCTTCACTGATCGGGTACAAATAAGTCTTCTTTAACCTTCTCCAAATGTCTTCAATACCACTACATAAGCGTCTATCATTTACTCTAGAACGTATACTAGAGTTTTTCCTCAAATGTTCTAGAATGAAGTTTTATCTTTGTTTACAAAAATTATTCCATGAAATGAAAATTCATGTGTTGGGTAGCAATGGAATGAGGCATACTGATAGTACCCATAAGAAGGGCTTATTTGTAACTAGCTTTAAATTGTGCATAAATAAAACACTTCTCTGAAATTTACAGCGTAAACATGTGCACATGCATTGCCAAAATCGAGTTATTTCTAATCAAATTATAATTAATGGCCATATAAACGTATGAAAATGTTTGGGCTCCAACATAATTTCTTTAAAATTGAAATAGTAAAAATAGAACCAGTAGTACAAGAGATATACTGGTGCCAGTATTCAGAGGGGGAAACGAAAATCTTGAAAATTTCTAAAAACCATATGGCGGGAAAATGAAATTATCCAGGCGACTGTATAAGAATTAATGGCAAGGGTTTCTTTACCGGTGTTCAACACTTTGGAAAAAAAACATATTCTCTCTGTCCAATTTCATAATTAAATTGGGCATTTAAAGCAGCCTCACACATCTTCTTTTCCTTAAAGAGGCATCGGTAGGTAAATTAAATGGCACCGATTTCTGTATCAGTGCTCAACACTTCTTAGAAAAAAAATGCACCTTTGCTTTCTATCCAATTTCATAATTAAATTTGGCATTTAATACAGCCTCACGCAGCTGCTTTTCCACAATGGGTACCTGTGTCTATACTGGTGCTCAAATCTAAGGAAAAAAACATTTGCACTCTGTCCAATTCCATATTTAAATTGGGCATTTAAAGAAGTCTCACTCAGCTGCTTTTCCCACAATAGGAACCGGTATGTAAATCAACATCAGTGCTCAACGCTTAGAACAAAAAAAAACCTTTGCTCTCTTTCCAAATCCATATTTAAATTATGAATTAAAAGCAGCCCGATGCAACTTTTTTTTTCTCTAAATGGTACCAATATGTTCTTATAATGACACCGGTTTATATACCGGTGCTAATGGCATACTTAGATATTTTTATTAATTAGCACCGGCATTCTTTACTTATATATGTGCCTATGTTGAATATATAAAAACCCTCAAAGGTAAACCTCCATTAGTTGCAAACTCAACAACGGCGGTTTTGCTTCTCATTCTGCCATTAACTTCCATTCCACCATTAATGCTAGTCCATTTTATCTCCATATTTTCCCATCGTCTACCTCATAACTTCTTCATCTTCCCCATTACTCCCCGTCGTTGTATATAAGCGAGGTGACATCTCTAACTCTCCGTTGTGTGCGCGACTCCATATCTGCCGACGACTTGGATTTACATTTCTTTCGGCCGTCAAAAACCTTAGTGTCATGCTCCACCGTTGTTTTTAGAAAAGTCGACTATCTTCACCTATTGGGTCACAATTTTTCCGGCAGTTACTTTGTGGCTTGGATCGTGCTCCATCGCTTGGGTCAAGCGTCGCGGCTTGGTTCATGTGTTGCCGCTTGGGTCGTGCTCCAACGCTAAGGTGGTGCTCTGCCATATTAAATGTTATTTTCCATTGACATTGTGTATAAAGTTTGTGGTTATGCCTTTACATTAGACATACTTGATTGTGAAGATTGAAGGCTTGATGTTCTAGATTCTTTAGGTTTGATGTGAAACTGTGGGTTTTTATTCCATTGAGTTATAATGTTTTTCAACATCATGCCTGCCGATGTTTCAATGTGTTCGTTGCTAAAATTTGGTTAGTTTCCATTGACATTGTGGATAAAGTTTGTGGTTATGCATTTACATTCGACATAATTGATTGTTAAGATCGAAGGCTTGATGTGCTAGATCATTTAGGTTTGATGTAGCACTAAAACCCCCTTTTTATTCCATTGAGGTTTAATATTTTTCAACATCATGCATGCCGATGTTTCAACGTGTACGTTGCTGAAATATGGTTAGTTTCCATTGACATTGTGGAAAAAATTTGTGGTTATGCCTTTACATTCCTCCTCCTTGATTGTCGAAATTTGAAGGTTTAATGTGATAGATTATTTAGGTTTGATGTTATGAATTATGAATTTTGGATAGGCTTCGAAATTTAGAAATGTTAGCTTCGTTCATGTGGTGCCCTCTAACTAATTAATGCTTCTTCTATTATGGAAAGTGCAGGAATATTTACAGAACTCCAAAGTTTAAAATGTGGAGATTTTGTAGTATATGAGCATCAAGTAAACATGGTGTGTTTAACATTAAGTGTTTAACATGGTTATGCACACAATGTTATACAAACCATGTTTCTCTGGTTCTCAAAAACTGCATAATTTTGACATTATAAATAGCGTTCTTCGACAAATCAAACTGTCCACAAACTTATTAGAAGAAGCATTAGTTAGAGGACCCCAATCCTAATCATATAAAATCCTCCTCTCCTAATTACCCTAACTTGGTTTGTGATCATTGTAGATTCCTCCAAATGGAAAGAAAGTTATTGATGTGGCCAAGAGAAATGGGCGATGCACAACGAAAAATTGATGAACCAATTGAGTCTGCCACACCCGTTGTTCCACTAGCCATACGATTTGAGAAACCCGGTGAGAATGCCAATGCAGTATCATCCTCACCGGATGAGGATCCTCTGGCCAAAAAGGGTCCCAAGAAAAAGGTCGATTTAGATGATGTTTCCAAGGCTTAAGGGAAACATGGCAAGGCATTCGACAAATTTGAGATTGAATCTTGGTGCAAGGAGTGTGGTATAGCCACATGCCAATCGGTGATACTTACAAATGAGAGGGATCCAGTGCCGGTACAGTTCAACATTATTGGTTCTCCATCCTTCAAATGTTATAAACGATGTTTTCACATTGGACACACTCACCGGTGGTATGAAGTTGGAGGATTACGTCGGAACCCAAGTTATTTCCAGGTATTACTATCCATTCAGACTTCATTCTTGGCCTGGAATTTTGTAAGTTAATATTCGTAAATATAATATCCCAGGCTTGCATGTCAATATGAGAGGGTGAAGAGGAAGAATGAACCGCAGTCGATTTCAGCTGGGATATTACAAACATCAACGTAAGTATTCACTATATAACTTTACACATACATTATAGTTTTCCTTCTCTCCTTACACTGGTTAGAAATTATGTATTGTCGTATTCTATCTTAGCATCGAGGACAAGGAAGTAGCTGGGAATGCGGCTACTATGTCATACTATTCCTGGAAGAGTTGTCTCTGAAGACAACTTCAATTAATCCATTTGACTTAAGTATCAAAATTGAGAAACAAATAAAAACAGTTATGCCTCCTCTTGCAGTACGGCGTCCTACTAACTGACATTTAATCAAATTGAATAACAGGTTTTTTCAGAAAACCAAGCCAATACCACTGGCGAACAAATGGTGCGATACATGGCTTACTAATTATGCAAAAAAGGCTAAGAATGATACGTGAGACTTTGATTGAAAGTTATGTGTGGATGAGTGATGGGAGGTTATGTATTAACATTGACATTTCATTTTTTTTGTTTATTTTATCATTTGTGAATTCATATTTTCTTCAAATGCAAATTTACAATTTTCACTACAGTTCTGTGGGATTTAATATAATCCATTTCCCCGTGGTTGATCCAGGATGTTGCCCAAAATTAAAAATCAACCAGTCCATTTTTTTTAATCTAGCACTGGTCATATTTCCATACATGTACCGGTGCAAAAATTCGTACACCAAACCCACCATTTTTATTTGATACCGATACTACTTGCATATTTAATACCAATGCTAAAAAATGACAATTTGAAAACCGGTATAATTAGCTAGCGGTGTCCAGTATATGTATCTATTGATGCCCGTCTGAACACCGGTATATATATTTTTTAGCACTGGTATACGTCTTATCGTTGCCCAATTTTTGTATCCGGTCATGCCAGTTTAAAAACCGGTATAGAGATCTTTAGAACCGGTACATATCATACCGTTACTCCCAATTCTTTATTTGGCCATTCCTGTTTCAACACCGGCATCGCATTTTTAGCACAGTACATTTTTTACCGGTTCCCATGATTCTGCATCCGGTCATTCCTGTTTGAACACTGGTTTAAAATTTTAGACCAGTGCTCATACCTCTTCAAATTTCCACCAGGTCACTTAGGCACCAGTATCACTTGCGACAAAAAACTAGTGTCGTTGTGAGATTCAACCGGTGCCTATGGAGGGTTTCCCAATTAATATGAAAACATATTTTAATGTCAAAAACTAGTATTTATAAGTTTTTACATAAATAATGTCATGAACTTTGTTAAAATATAGCAAATAATGATAAATTTAAACTTTTAATGAGAATAAATTTGAAAAATTCAATGATTATTTATTTTTAAAAATCGCAAATACAAAAATTATTTATGGAATGAATTAAAAACTAAAATTAATCATGATCCTTCAAAAAAAATTATTCATACTCCTTATATTTATTGAGAAAGTCTCAGCAAAGGCGAAATTTTTATAAGTTTATGGACAGTCCACAGTGACTTTTACCTTAAATGTTGTAATTTTTTTATAAAATTTAAATATTATATTTTAAAATTTAAAACAAGTAATAATATGTATTTGAATGTGAAAATATAAAAATATAAAATATAAAACATTATTTTCTAAATTTAATTTGTAATTTAATAAATGTAGTGTATAACTTAAAATATAAGTGGAGTATCTATACACTTATGAACAATTCGAATGTCATGAGACTCACTTATTTATATACACACATACCGCTTTGATCGCCGTATCATCCAAGTATATCTATATGGTCGGCTGATTTCGCATTGTAATATGGCGAGATGACTACCATGATCTCGACTAATATGGGATAATTGACTCCGTTGTAGAGCTGCCAATTCGGTTATTCGGGTCATGTTCGAGTTCGGATAAAACAGGTTTGGGTTAAAAGGTGCCGGGTTGGAACGGGTCAAAATCTGTTGGTCGGGTCGGGTCGGGTCGGAACGGGTCGGGTTAAAATGGGTCGAAGCCTGTTAATCGGGTCGAGTCTGGTCGGGTCGGATTGAAGCGGTTTAAACTTTGTTGGTCGGGTTGGGTCGGGTTGAAGCGGGTCAAAATCTGTTGGCCAGGTTGAAACATGTCCAAATTTGTTTGTTGGGTTGGTTGGGTTGGGTTGGGTTGGAAAGTGTCGAAATCTGTTTGTCGGGTCCAATTTGAAAGAAATAATAGGAAAGAAGCTAGAATAGGAAAGAAAAAAGTTTTGAAAAATGAGTTACGAGCTACTCTAGAACATGTACTAGTGTTTTCTAACATTTCACAAAAAATTATTTATTAAATATTTCTATATGTATACAAGAATAACAAAAATTATGCATTTTGAAGCAATGGATTATGAGGTAACACAATTTTGATCCACAGTGTAATTTTTCAATATTGTGTAGAAGTAATCAGTGTTGACATTTGTGACACTTCCGTTCACTCATATATGCCCAAACCGCAAAGTTCCAAATATTTTGACCTAAATAAATTACTACGCAAATGGGATGATGAAGAAAAACATGCAGTATGAGACCATGAATAAGTTTGAAACTGCTCTCTCGTTGTTGAAGAAAGCATTTAAAATGCCCGAGAAGATTGCAGAGGAGTAGCACTCCGTGGGAAGTGTTTCTGCAAGTAGAGGTGTCAATTTCATTATTCAGGTCAGATTCGAGTTCGGGTTGAAATGGGTCGGGTTGAAACGGATCGAAATCTGTTGGTCGGGTTGGGTCAGGTTCGGGTCGAAACGGGACGAAGTCTATTGGTTGGGACGGGTTCGAGTCGGGTTGAAACGGGCTAAAGTCTGTTTGTCGGGTCGGGTTTAAAACATGTACTAGCATTTTCTAACATTTAAAACATGTACTATCATTTTCTAACGCTTTCTATCAGCTATTTTAAAACATGTACTAGCGTTTTCTAACATTTCACAAAAAAACCATTTATTTATAATTTTTATATTTAGGAAAGAATAACAAAAATCATGTATTTTGAGAGAATGGATTATGGGGTAACACAATTTTGATCCACAGTATAATTTTCCAATATTGTGTAGAAGTAATCAGTGTTGACTTTTGAGACCCTCCCATTCACTCATATATGCCCAACGCAAATTTCCAGATATTTTGAACTAAATAAATTACCATGCATAGGGTCAAAATTATATTGATTATGGATCAATCTATTTGTCGGTTAATTTCCTAGTTGATCATATATCAAGTTATGTATTTTATTTCTTGAGTTGAATCGGTTGCAAGTTGATTATACGTCAGGTTGAATTGGGTTCAAGTTGAAACGTATTCCGATTGAATCATGTTTTGGTTGGAATAAGATTTCAAGTTGATTCGGTCGTGTTAAGTTAGAGTCCAGATTATCAGGTCATAATTGAGTTTCGGGTTGAGTCGGGTTCAGGTTTGAACCCAGATTATTAGGTCAGAATCGGGTTTTGAGTTGAGTTCTGTTCAAGTCGGGTTCGGGTCAATATTTTGCGGGTCAGGATTGGTTCGGGTTGAGTTCGGATCAATATTTTGTGGGTCAGGAATGGGTTCGGGTTAAGTTAGGTCGGTTCAGGTCGTGTTAAAAATTCGGGTCAGAGATTGACAGCTCTAGTGGATAATAGTACGATAGATATGGAGGGTTCAATGTCTTGTAACAGCCAACCACTTGATGGAAACAACAACAGCAATTATAGTATAGCACGTGCAGCAAGGTTCCGTGTCGCACTTCTCCTTTCTTTCCCTCTATCGAATTTAGGGCTACACTTGATTGAGTCCATCCTTGTCGCTATAAATGGACGTGAGAATGAGCCTCATTCCTCACCCTTACCAACCATCTGATTACTACCATTTCGAGTACCAAAAGTATGGGTTCCAAAGCTATCATTTTCTTGTGCCTCACGGCTCTAGTCCTCGTGAATCGTGATGATTACCTCTGAAGTCAGTGCTGGGGATTTGGCTCATGAGGCTGAAAGTAAGATTATTTTTTACTATGTCTTAGCGCATTAATCAGCATTACAGTCGTTTCAATTGCACATGAAGGGTAACATTCTTCACTTATATCAAACAATTAATTATTGCTCAACTAACTACAGCGCTAAAACTGAGTTAATGTACAGATAAAGTATCATCATGTAATATCAAACTGGATATTATATGATAAAAAACAGGATATATGTAAGGAAGAATGTGAATCCAATACGACCATAGGTCATGCACACACGATCGGATAATTAGAAATTTAGAACAACATGCCCAGCATACAAATTCAATAGAATTCATCCTAAGATAAGTTAACTAATTTGATGAATAATCCACAAAACTTGTATACTCCTTATGTACTAATTTGATGGAGTACTATTATATTGTGTGCAACTTATTCGAACTGTATTGAATTGATTTGAATTGAGTTGAATTGAATTAAAATGAACTGAATCGCACTATATTAAAAATAAGTATGTTGAAAAATAGTAAAAATATGAACCTAAAGTTCACCAAGTTAAATTTCACTAAACTGAACTAAAGATAAGCATGTTGAATATTACTAGATCAAGCTAAAGCTCACCAGATTAAATTTCAACCAAGTTGAATTGAATTGAAGTAGAATGATCGAACTGAACTGAAACGAAGATAATCTCCGGAGAACACGACCGTATATATCTTGAACATTTCATTTAGTCCAAAGTTGCCGTCAGTACCCTGAACGGGGAGTTGTTTCTTGATCAGGGGTAAATCCGTGAGAGATGGATGCATATGGGGTTTTTTTTAAACCGGAAATAAGAGGTGAGAGCGCATTAGCCGAATGCGCCCTCGTAATTTTTTTTAATCAGCAGCTTTTTAAGTAAATAAAAGGTGAGGCGAATGCGCCATCGTAAATATTTTATTTTTTATCATCAGCTCTCGTAAATATTCTGTTTTAAGTAAGTAAAAAATGA
>JAULKJ010187430.1:0-14259 GCA_032355405.1 Rubia balearica
ATGGCCTTCTTCAAAGCTCAAATGTAAGTCTTCAAATCTTCAAAGATAGTCTTCAAAGCCTTCAAAGTCTTCCAACAGTTCCCTATTACACAAAATCCTCTAGAAAAATGATAAAAGCACTAAGTTGCTCATAACTCTCCTTAGAGATCTTCAAGGAAAATTCCCACCTATAGAGCATAAAAGTGTACAAAAGTGAATCCAAAATGTCCTAAAATAACCGTATAAAATGGTTATATCACCTATATGTTCTGAACCATAGGGGACAAATGGACGCTGCTGCTTTTGGTATCTTGCTTCCTAAGAATAAGAAAATGGACTTACCTATCAGGTGGGAGCAAGTTAAGCTTTGTGGACATGTGTCCACCCAGGGGAACCTTTGGCTACTGAACATGAACAATTTGAGTTTATATTTGAGGCCATCGAATATAAGATTCTATATACAGGAAAACTAATCGGTGACTTTCATCAACAAGAGGATCACGGGGTATGATAATTGTATGTTTAACCCAAATTAATTTATCATTCATATGATTAACTAGGAGAATGAGAAGCTACCGCCTCACAACTTACTAGTCATTGAATATGGAAGCTGTGATAAAAAACTTCCACCAAAATCTACCAAGGAGGAAGAAGAGGTTAGACAAATAATTACATTACCTTACTCGCATTAGAAAATATTGATAACCACACTCTCTCCATACAGGAGGTGGTAGGTTATGAGGAAACTCCAAACAATTAGTTCGCAACCTATACTGGATCGGTGAAAGGGGAGTTCAACATTTACCCTCCCCCCAACACACACACATGCACATTTCCATTTGTAATGGCGGCTATTGTTTTCAAAACTTAAATAAAAATTTACACATTAGTGTGTAACAAAACTACTGCATCAATGGAGATTGGTGAATCAACTCCACCTAACTCTGTTTATGACCATCAACTTTCCATAAGGAATCATTTAACCCCATGTAAATCCCACCGAATGCTGAAGTATATTTCCATGAAACTCAGCTAATTTTATCTTATTGCCAAATAGAATTATAGTAGCATGTATCTTACAAGGGTTCACAAAAGACCATGAATGCAATGCTTCTGTGCAACATATCTGTGAATTTATAAGTTCAGCCACCAAGTATTTGGACCTAACAAAATATTCCGCATCCCTTTCAATGCGGCTGTGTTTGGATCCAATGACATCTCCATGGCCATTTTTATTGGCAAATTGAAGTTGTTCATGACCAACCTCAATAACAGACACGAAATGGAGTGATTCGTGGATCACAACTTGATCTATGAGCATCGTAAGAATGCATGCTCACTTTATCATACATGCCGCATAAAAATTGTTCATTTCTAATATTTTTTTATAGACACCAATGCGATAGGATGGTTGATCAATGTCACGTCCAATTTTCTCCGGCTGCTTCAAATTCCCTTGCTCAAAATTCCCATCAAATGCTTGAATTAACTGTGACAGAGGTTTCAACTGTCATGCACTGCACATGAGAAAGGACGTACGTCATCCTGTACAATTGAAAGTAATTTCTATGCATGTAAATAATTAACTAAATTGAGGTATTATTAGTTTTGGGGGTTGTTTTAGCAAAGTTATGCATTAATAATCAGATTGGGTATTTTCTTGTTTAATTTTGTAGTAGCCATTGGTTTTTGATCACCTTTGTGCCGGTACATGAACGAGTATATTGCATCGACTCGATGACTGGGGGAATTGGCAAACGTAACAAGCCATTCCTTCAATTGATTCATTCGGAGCATTGCTCTTAATTGGGTTCGTATTTTCGCAAAAAAACTTTTGCTCCATTACATGGCTTAATTGCATGTAGAACAGGGAATTGAATCCGTTATTGGATAGGTTCATGTTTACATATATACCATCACTTAGTATCTCTCTTTATGAAAGGTAAATGTCCCCAACATTTGATGCACATCATCTCCAAGAAACAATATGTTCTCGTATCTTATGTAGGGTTATCAACACAATTTTGACAACCATTAACCACGTTCATGTACTTCATCACCTAGAAAAATACATTTTATCATATTCAATGTTCTTTTGCTACAACATTGTTGTTTATGTCCGTTGAATTGTGAGTGTTGGAAATTTTTGTAGTATAATCGGTGCACCAATTTATTACATTGCACTAAAAACTAGGATTTGTGAAAATGTTTTTTTTGTTGCTAGATGTGGCCATATAATCACTGTTGGACTATTCTTCTGATTGTAGTGAAGTATTAGAGCCGATGCACGCTGCTGCAGTCAGCGCCCAATTTGAGTGTTGTGTTTCCCAAATCAAACTACTAGAGCAGCTATAGTCAGAACCCAATTTTAGTTTTGTTTTTCCTAAACTAAGCTAATAGAGCAGCTACGGTTAGCACCCAATTCCAACTATATTTTTCCAAATGGAACTAATAGAGGAGCTGCGCGCAGCTGTGGTAAGTGCCCAATTGCAATTCCAAATAAAACACTGGTGCCAATTTCAACACCTATTTTCTAAAAACTGGTGCAAACAAAAAACCGGTGGTAGATTATTTTAACACCAACCTTTTCAAACCGGTGCAAATTTAAACCCAATTTTTTAGGCCGGTGCTAATATATGTAAATCGGTACAAATATTGCAACGATTTTAGAAAACCGGTGTTAACCTTTTCAAACCGGTGCAAATTTAAACCCAATTTTTTAGGCCGGTGCTAATATATGTAAATCGGTGCAAATATTGCAACGATTTTAGAAAATTGGTGTTAGCCAAAAAACCGGTGCTAACAAGAAAACTGGTGCTAATTTAGCACCGGTTTTATAAAATTGGTGCTAACCAAAACAAGTGGTGCTAAACCTAGCACCATTTTTTGACCAGTGCTACCCTGAAAAATGGTGCCAATTTAGCACCGGTTTTACAAAACCTTTGCTAACCAAAACATCGGTGCTAAATCTAGGCCCGTGGTTTTAAAAACTGGTGAAAATATTTTAACGGCTACTTAGGCACCGATTTTTTGGACCCCCAAAAAGTGGTGCTAGACTTCCAAAAAACCGGTGCTAAAGGGTTAGTCATGTGATAGTGTTATTTACCTCATAGGGCTGATATTAAGGGTATTAATGGAATGCTAGCATAAATGATGGACAACTTCCCCGGTTTGCACCTGTCTTATACAGTACGCATAATCTCAACATCAAACATTTGTCATAAAGCTTAGGTGCATAGTTTTGAAACATAGCGAACATGCGAAGAACTTTGGGTGATGGTGTAATATTTACAAAGTTTCATCATGCACTGCCTGAGAAGATTTTGGTCCCGTTCTATTGACTAGTTCATGACTAAATCGGAACATCATGCACGTGACTTGGTGTATTTGATAAGGGTATCTCTTACGTTTCATTGACTACTCCTATGGAGATTTCCGAAGAATCTTCCAATTAGCCCTCCATACCTGTAAGTAATGATAAAAAATTAACTTTGGGAATATGTAATTTTTTCCTTATGTTTTTAATTCATAAAAAATCAAGAATATGTAATTTTTTCCGATTCTATGTGGTGGAATGTAGCTTCCTAATTAATAATGGTTATTGTGAGTGTATTAATAGAATATTAATAAAATGGGAGAAGAATACCCCTGTTCGTTGATGATTAAGTCGGAACAACTTGTTTGTGTCAATGTGATTTAGACTATTGGGCATGTATAATTTTACATATCGTTCTACCACACCATGTTGGAGGGACCGAATTGTAAAAACAAAAATGTTCACCGGTAGTGTTGAAATAGATGCCTATCAAATTGAACATTAATATATTTAATGGATATTTATAAATTTCAAATAGTAGTATCTAATATAATGTTAACTATTATTGTTGTTAATTATGTTTGTTTCATTCAAACGTAGGCCCAGTTGCTGGGCTAGTGGGCCGAAGTGGTGGACCATTTTATGTACTGCCGACGTCGGTAATAGCTCGGTCCCTTCTCGCACTTCGTGATTGACATGCGACGTTATAGTTGGCCAGACACATGCTAGTGGGATGAAATGGTGAGGCCTATGGTTAGAGTACCTGACATTGCACTAACGTTAATATATTCTTGATAAGATCGAGTGACATGCGATGTCATAACGACTATAAATATGGAGCCCACCTCATATATCACTTCAAACATCAAAGTTTTCCTCAAATTTCTATAGTCCACTGCTAATCTTTTCAAAGGTATGGTTTCAACAAGTTTTCATATTACTTTTGTTTTTAATTTATCATTGAAATTGTTATTTATGGGGTATGTTATTGTGTTATTTGCATAATGTTTTGAAGTTTTTGTGGATTAGGGCTCTAGGATTAGATTCTAGGGTGTTAGAATGTGGGTTTCTTTTGTCTTCGCATGTTAATCTAGCCCAATTTTTTTTTTTTTGGTTTGGGATCTTAGTTTTGGCCAGGTTTCTACTGCTCTTAGTGTATTCCCTTTCCATGAACGTGACGCCGTGCATTAATTATTTTTGCAGTTTAGCTAGTATGAGATGTCTCACTCTAATTGGTTTACCAATTGGTATTACCAAATCATATATGACTTCGCTCTTAAATGTTTAATTCATAGTTTAATTGGTTTATTTGAATTGATTTCTGTCGAATCTTTACAATATGAATTTCAGGAATCATGGGTAACAATGCCAGTTCGAGCCATTACCCAATTGAGGTAAGCATTCTTAAATTTATATTAAATTTTCCTTTTAATACATTCCTGTTTTTTCTAATTTAATTTATAATAATTTCGTCGACCAATACAGTTCTGTAGCAATTCAGATAAAGATCGTCCGCTGACTACATTCGGCGATATCGTTATGCTTTTTTTCCACAATTTGACAAACTTTGAGGCAATTCCCATTCTGGTAAGTAATCCCCTTTACACATCAATTTTACTGTCAAAAAAAATTCTATGAATTACTTTCATATTTTCCGAACGTGGTCTTCTGGTTAAAACTCAATATGTGCCTAACCAGATTGTAAAGCTCTTGTCGTAGTACAAGTTGCCTGTTGTTCTCAGGTGCAATGTAAGGGAGTACCACCTGCATTACTCAGGGTACCAAATGATGAAGACCCTGATGCCGAAGGGTTTTAAGTTGTTTCTTGAGGCTGATGATATTAAGGTTAGGGGCATGTTCTACTTCGAGCTTGCCAATGGTGTCGGGCTCATAGTTTTTATTGTGTAAGTTCTTCCCTATGAAATATAATTAGTTGTTCAGCCTAGACTTAATCTGAACATTTATATCAAACAATGTCATTTTTAATTGGAACAATATTTTTTTTCGTACTTTAATCTTAAAACTTGAAATTATTATCTACCTATTGAATGTTATTTTAATGTTATTCAATCCTTAATATTTAAACTAATATATGGAAAAAAATTTAAACTAGCAAATTGTTACTGCGATCCAAAATTTTAACTAAATTTTAATTGGTTACTAGCGATTTGGTGGGCTGAAATTGTTAGGCCCATGTAAGTATGTGACATCCATAAGGGGTCTACACTATATTTCCTTAACCGGAACTTGTGCTATATCATACTATATGAGGATTACTTCACAATGGTTCAAAACAACATTGTTCCGGAACGGGTATAAATAGGCGGACCCTAATAATTAGTTCAGGCTACCTTTCACAAGTTTCCCACCAATCCAACAGTCTCTTCCCTCCCTTATCTTCTCTCTTGCAAAAAGGTATAAATTTTCTAATCTCATAACACATAATTTTTGTATTTGCTATTTTACATTGTTGTATCTACTATCTGTGAATGTGTTATGCTATTTTGGCTAAATAGTTTTTCTCAGATTTACGAGAGTGTGAAATTTCCTTGACTGTAACTATAGGTACTACGTTTTGGTATGCTTCCAAAGGGGGGGGGGGGTTTCGTTTAGGTTCATATGGATAAAGCTTCAATTTTTCTGGGTTTATGTGTTTCATCCCATAGTTTCCTTTGATATCTAAGATGTCAGTAAGCTGTTTTATCACCACTCAATTTATGCGAGTAGATTGCGATGCCACAAATTATTATTTCTAATAGGTTATTATTCAGTATAAGACATTGCATCTATGTTGATCTCACCCTCATTATTACTCTAGAACATGTACTAGCGCTTTCCAACGTCTAACCAGAAAATTCACCCATTTCATATTTCTATACTTAGGAAAGAATAACAAAAATAATATATTTTGGAGAAATTGATTATAGGGTAACAATTTTTTTGGCTATAGTGTAAATTTTCGAGACTGTGTAGAAGCAATCAATGTTGACCTTCGAGGATCGTTCGTTCACTCATACATGCCCAAATTCCAAAGTTGCAATCGTACATGATTGAATTACATTTTGGTGACGCCAATCTCGTGACTCGACATCTCCAACTTTTGTTGAGGGACCTAAATGGAAAAAATAAAAAATTTACTCGTAACTCCAAATGGAAGTCCGCTCAAATGTTATGCTACCTATACATCTCATTGTATTTTCCAAGTACGTAACACAAAATTTATCAATAATGAGGCACAAGAACATATTTTAAATCTTTTCCGATTTCCTTTTCTTACTTCCAAGTAACTAACTTTAAGTTACTCTAGAACATGTACTAGCACTTCCCAATATTTCACCAGAAAATTCATCTATTTAATATTTCTATATCTAGGCAAGAATAAAAAAAATCACGTATTTTGGATAAATGGATTATAGAGTAACACAATTTTGGGCGATAGTGTAATTTTTCAAGACTGTGTAAAAGCAATCAATGTTGACTTTCGAGGCCCTTTCGTTCACCGAAACATGCCCAAAATCAAAATTCACAATCATATATTGTTGAATTACATTTTGGTGTCGCTAATCTCGTGACTCGACAAATCCAACTTTCTTGAAGGGACCTAAGTGCAAAAAGTAAAAACATTACTCGTAACTCTAAATTGAAATATGCTCGAACGTGATGATACTTTATACATCCTCATTGTATTTTTCAAGCCCGCAAGGAAATATTTAGTAACAATGCAGTTCAAGAACATATTCGTAATCCTTTTCGATTTTCCTTTCTTACTTCAAAGTAATCAATTCTAAGTTACTCTAAAACATGTATTAGTGCTTTCCAACATTTTAACCAAAAAATAATTATTTTTTATTTCTATATTTATGAAAGAATAACAAAAATTGTGTATTTTGGAGGGAAGGATAATGTCGTAACAAAATTATGGTCATAATGTAATTTTTCATAATGTTTTCCACTAACTAATGAGCTCAGTTTTAGCACAAAACCCATACTTCATTCGTTTACCCTAAAGCCCAGATCTAGATTTCTTTCTTCACTAACGTCTTATTTCTCCTCCACCACACCTTCATTTCTCCCCCACCACTGCCTCCCCCTCGTTGCCTACCTCCCTTCGTTGCTCCAGCTTTGCCTCGACCGTTCGCTCCACTCTTTGCCGCTCGCTCCACCCTTCATCGATCACTCCACCCTCCTCCAATCGCTGCAGCCTCTGCCACTTGCTGCAGCCTAGCCTTCGATGCTCCATGTTGATCGGCAAAGAGTTCGACTCGCTTTAACATATAATGACCGAGTTCCACAGCACAGAGCCAAGTGGGGCCAATTCTCCTCTCTACTTGCGTAGCACTTCCACACGCTAGTCCATTTTTTTGTGTCCATCTCCCCTGCTTCGGCAGGCCCCAAACCTAAAAGCACCTCATCAAGAGCTCAATATAAGTTTTTCTCCAATTTATCAATTTTGTTTTCCTCCACTTTATCAAGGTTGGATCAATACCCTATTCTCTTTAATCATATGGTTTTTTTTACTAGATGATTTACTTCCACTTATTTGGTTTTCTGAACTTGATGATTTATACCATCTTATCTATGATTAAGTTGTAAGGTGATGTATTTTTCTTTGTGTCATCATGATAGTTAAATTTTGAATTGTTGTGTGTTGTTATTTTACTCTTCCCCCGCTTGACGATGTGTAATTATGTTTGCTTTTAGGCTCAAGAATAGAGTTATGGGCGTATTTTAATGCTATCCGAATATATAAGTTGGGTAATTATGTATTTTTTAGCTTTGTGCAGGATAAGCTCGGTCAACAAGGCTCTATTGCTGATGTTATCGGGCATCTCAGTCATTATCAGCGGTAGCTAGATTGAAATAAGGTTTCACATTAATTGCAGTTCGCTAACCTAAGGTATTCATGAACCTGATCCTTAGCCCTTTTTTGTGATTAAAGTGATAAATTACATATGATTGCTTGAGATTGTTTTCATGTTTAAAGTTAATTGTACCTTTCTAAACATTTCATAGAGAGGCAGATAAAATGTTTGTGTAATGTTTCCTTGTGGTAACTAGAAATAGATGCTAGCGAGAATAATACTATCATGTTTTCACCAGTTAATGTTGTGGAAAGTATCTACTGAGATGGCTAATTAACTAAAGTAAGTGTCATTGCACAAAAAAAATACTTGATTTTCGTTGTTTTATTGATACAACTTCTTCCCCGAATATTCTGACATCTGGTTCATATGGTATCTTGTTTGCTTCATTCGAACCTTTATTTCTTGACGTCAAGTCACAATGCATTTCTGGATGTTTAGCCTTCAACTCTCTGCTATAAGGCTTTTACATTCAATGTTCCCATTGAATACAATGGATTAATATGATTCATATGTGAACTCTTATAGCAGAATAAAGATTCATTTGTGCTATTTTAATTTCACTAAATTTGTTTATGCGTCCATCATCCCAATACTTTCCTCCTTTCCATGACATTCAAGCTATGGTCACAAAATTTTCATTGTGCAACTACCTTTTTTTAACCGTGGAGATGATTATTATTATCAGGGATGTGTGGAAATCTTGCTGGTTCACTGTATCAAATTAATGTGCTCCATATACGTAAGATAAAGGTTAAGATCAATTTTGTGCTGGAAACATTTTGTTTAATTAATAATTTTTTTAGATCAAGAAACGTGATTTAGCATCTAAATTACTATCTTTACCACACTGAAATGAGATGCTTAGGGAGTAATTTTCTGTGTTATATATGTATGTTGGTTTTCCAATTGAACAAATTATCTAACATTCATAACAGATCTATTGTATATTCACATGTACCTGCAACTTCTGTAAAATTCTAAAAATGAGCTTTTTAATAGATGAGATGTCAGGGAATCTTTCTAGTTTGTTTATCTTATGAACTTTATATCCGTGTTTATGAGTTTATCTTTAACCTATGACTCTTACTATCTGTTCTCGATGTATTACAATGGATGGGGTAAATCTATCAAATGCCTAGATATCAACCTTGGCAAGTTTCGCTGGAATGTGTTAGTTTTAGTGCTGATGACCTATGCATTTGCTGAGCATAGCATTGTCTCCTGGGATGTTTCACGAAGGGATATGGAAACACAGATGATCCCAGAGAACAACAATCATTCATCTCCTAAACAAAGGTCCTTATCATTTTCTGGCATCTTTCTCCCAGTTCGAAATGAAGATTCGTTTTCTTATAGCCCGATGTTTGATTCGAGAAGAGATCCGCATTTTTTTTGTAGGCTTGAATAAATGAATAAGTTTCACCTACTAATTAATTATCTTTCAATAGTTGAGACTTGTTCTCAAATAAGTGGGTGTTCTCACCTAAAATAGGTGTTCTCACATGATATCATTTTTGTATATGTATGCATACACACACACACACACACATATATATGTACATATAAACAGGGGAGGGATCCGGTGAGACCAGGGATTTATGTGAGACAAGGGAGTTATGTGAGACAACCATCAAATATTACTAATTAAAGTTATTAAGTAAAAAAAGATACAAAACAACCAAAAAATGGATACAGTATTTGGAATTTTTTGGGTTATAACATCGTTGACGCCACTGTTTCATCCCGACGAGGCGATGCCATTGCTTCATCCCAACTGTACTGCCTTATCCCTACCACTGGTCGGCCTCTGCCCACGTCGGTTCTTCTCAGCCCACGCCGATCCCTCTATCTCTCCTACTTCATCTCCTTCTTTGTTTTTGCTTTTTTTTTGTTCAGGTAAAACTGAAGTCTTTATGATATTTGCCTATGTTCAGTAATTCTTTGTTCTTAGTAAAGGTGTTTGATATCATGTCTGTATGAACTTTAAATTCCAATATTTGATACTTACAGAAATATTTAGAGTCCAAAAAATTGGCTGCAAATCTTTCAGTATAATGCTTTCAGTGTAATGGAACGTACCCTTCTTGAAGACGAAGCACAAGGTCTCTCACTAGTTGAATCAAATATTTTGTGTCTATATGTCACTTGAACGTTTCTGTGAAGAATGATGGTGAATTAAAGTCTCTGTGAAGAAAAATAATGAAGTAATCCTAGTTTGTTGTTATTTCTGCAACTGTTATGTCTCTGTACTTTAAATCTATGCATTTAGATAGTTTGGTTCTGTGAACGTGATCTTTTGTTGCTATTTGGTGAAGTTTTGGAAGGGCTGAGAGATATCACATTTACTATGTTGCATTCTACATCAGGTTTTGAAGGTAATTTATTTGAAATTTGTTGCAATTGAGACATTCTATTTTTATTTTTTGTGTGTTGTTTTTTCTTTGTGGTGGTAATGTTTCTGATGGTGTATTAGGTGAAAATCAATATGCTTTGGCTCTTTCGGTGTGTCTCATATTTATCCTGCATTTTTTGAAGCTTTATTTTTAAGGTCTTACCTAGACTAGAGTATGGTTGGTTTTGGCTTTATTTTTATCCTAGGTGTATAAATATACTTTGATTTGTTACAATTGTGAAAAGTACTACAATCTGAGGCTTAAAGGAATTTTTTATGGATGTTTGAGTGATTGATACAGTGAAACTAATTGAAATTAAGACATTGATTGAAATGTGATGCATATTTTTTTTTGTATTCCTGTTTGTTTCATATTGAATTTGTGCGTGCAAGTAATGATAAAATAAACAGGGATATCATAATTCCCAGGGGATATGATCGAGTTCTCAAATGGGAATCTCTCTGATGGACTTTTGTTATTTACTATTTTTTACCAAATTGTTTAAATGACGTAATCCTAGTTTGTTGTTCTTTCTACAACTGTTATATCTCTATACTATAAATCTGTGCATTTAGAGAGTTTGGTTATGATTCCAATATTCTAAAAGTGATCTTTTGTTGCTGTTTGGGTACAGTTTTGGAAGGGCCGAGAGATATAACACCAATTGTGTTGAATTCTACGACGGGTTTGGAAGTTAATTTGCAATGTGACTCTTACCTAGCTGTACAATGTGACTAGGTTGAGACATGGGAGTGGATGATCTAAATATGGTTATGTTTTACTGCTTTTTTCAAGCACGACAAGTTTAAGTAATTAATCTTTAGTTTGGGACATATGATATGAAGGAAATAAGTAGTTTTCTAGTGTCAAAAGTTTGAATGAGGTTCCTTTCAAGAACAAATTGGTCATCACGGAAGTGAAACTTGTAACTCAATCCAGTGTTCTATTTTTTTTGTCATTTTGCTTCCCTACATATTGTTAACAAATTTGAAAGGATGGTTTAAAACTTTGAGTTATCTGTTACAAATAAGTTCAATTTTTTTGTTTTGTCTAATTCTAATAGGAGAGTATGGGGACAGGTACCCGAATTGTCTTATTTATAGTTCTGCATTGGTTAGTTTCTAAACCTTAGCTGTATATATAGGTTTTGATTCTTTGTGTTTTAATTATCGAACACAAAAAAACTTTCCCTAAAATTTCATTCTCTATGTAATGTTTCTCAGGAAAAACATAGCTTAATCATCAAGAAAGTATACAACCTAAGCACCATAAACATCCTAACTGACCCTAACTGTTACAGAGTATAAAGAGCAAAGTTTGTTGCAACTTCAGTTTCTGTGTTTCATTATTGGCAGTGAAAGAATACCACGCTAAATATTGACATGTGTGAAAGATGGAAACCTTAATCATCTTGGGTATCATTAGCCATTTTGGATGACTCCCCTTCAAATGAATGTGATCAGCAAGCTTAGGGCATCACTGTCCCTCTGTAAGCTCTATAGATATGGCCCAAAAAATTCTTACCCCCTTTCAAACAATTCTAAGTAAATTGTGTTTCAATAAAAATCATCTCCTCTGGGATCCATGTCTTAATAGAAGGCTCATTGACAGATTTTTGGTGTACCTTTTATAACCATTCTTGATAACTGGTTCTTGCATGATTTTTTATAGATTTTTATTATTCAGTCACGATTAATTAATGGTTATTCAATTACTTTCTTTTTGGGTGGTATTGGGTGACAGTTTGACTTCTTTAGGTTGTTAGATATTGATAGTGTATTCGGTGATGATTAAGCTTTTTTAGGTTGATTGATTTTATTCTGGTAATCACCTAAATACTGGTATTTTGTAACTGTCTCTTTTGTTGATAATTGGTATATGTAAGAGTTTGTGATTTCCATCCTCTGTACAACTAGCTTATGGTGTATTAAAACTGTATTTGTATTTGGTTTTGTTATTATGCTGTGTAAATATGCATGCATTTAGGCTTTGGACAAGATCAGATTTGAAAGCCTCATTGTGCTCATATGATTGAATAAGGTGTACATTTGCTGTACCCGGAACTGCTTTAACAGAAAGTAATACATATGCTAAATGCTGCAATATCTTTAGCATTGTGATTGTTAATGTTTGAACTTGTTTAGGTTAATCCAATTAAATTACAGTATTTTAGGGAAAATTATATGAGCATTCTCAGTGCTAATTATCTTCTATCATAACTGCAATATAGATTTTTTACATAATGTGAACTTCATGTAACTCTCCTGTTGTTATATGAATGTGAGATTCATATATTCCATGAAGTTTATACTTTTCTGTTGCTGTAATCTTAACCAGCATCTGCTTAAGATTATGAAATCATGGATAGGAAATTGTGATTGCTTAAGATTATGTGTTTTTGAAATCATGGATAGGAAATAGATAAATCTCTCCAACTTGTGCTTCTTGTACGAAAACCTTTAAGATGAATGACAAGCACTTCAGTTCCTTGCTTTGTTGAATTCTCTTAGTTCCTTATTTTTGTCCCCATTATTTTTCATTGTAAGTTCCTTGTTATTGCATGCCGCATAGTCAAGAATGGAAATAGATCTTTAGTTTACAGTTCTGCATTCTATTCACTGCTCTCTCCCTTCTTGCAAAATTAAATGCAACCAGACTTGGTTTAATGATTGTTGCAAATATGAATATTGTTCCATTGTGTAATGAATATTCTAATTGCTCCAACCCAAGTACATGGATTAGTTCCATAGCCCGGCCATTAGTAACACCCATAGGTTTAAGAGAGTGGTTTCCATGGTGTCCAAATCAGTTAAAACTAACTTTGGGATGAAATTCCAGTCATTTGAAGAAGGATTTCACTTCCAAACACTATTCTTCGTCATGTGGTTTCAATACAAGATTCTCAACAAGAAGAAGGAACAAAGAGGGAAAGTGGCTATGAAATATTGTTTGTGCAACAAAAATATATTCAAAGTGAAGCTCCTGGTGAATAAAGATAATCAGTCCAAAAGTAAGGAGTTAGAAGCAACCGAGCTTAGTTGAAGAAGATGTTTAGTGACTTGAGTGGTGTACAAAGCTCAGTTAGTTATTGAACTACGAAATGAAGGTGATTATTCAGTTATAAGCTTTCATGAAGGACACAACCACCCTCTTGCTACTCCATTTGAAAAGCAAGGCTGAAAGTTGACAATTTTGCACAAGAAGATGATAGTTGACAACTCAAGGTTAAACATGGGACCAACGACGACTTTTATAGTTATTAAGGAACATGTTGGTGGATATGATAATGCAAGTACTTTGAAACATGATTTCAATAACTTTCCACGGCATTTGAAAGCATACATTGAAGGTTCAGATGCTGAGATGTTTATTGACAACTTCAAACTGAAAAGGTTGATGTGGAGTGCCTTATTATTTAAGTTTGAGATGGTTGAAGATTCATGTTTGACTAAAGATTTTTGGGCAGATCTAATGTGTAGAAATAATTATGCTTTCTTTGGTGATATGGTTTCTTTTGATACCACTTACAATACCAATAGATAGAACATAATTTTTGGACTGTTTACTGGGTTGACCATCATAAGAAATGCATCATATTTGGGGCAGCATTTTTTTTTGATGGGAAAATGTTCTTTATAGATCAAAATCAAACAAGGCTTTGTTTAGGCCATCTCTCCATGCCCTTTACATCCATAGTTCCAGCTTA